>PVIA01007998.1:13260-76767 GCA_004024845.1 Tonatia bakeri
TTATTGATTATGCTATTACAGTTGTCCCATTTCCCCCCTTCATTCCCCTCCACCCTGTACACCCTCTCCCACCCACATTCCCCCCCTTTAGTTCATGTCCATGTGTCATAAGTTTTTTAGCTTCTACATTTCCCATACTATTCTTGCCTTCCCTCTGTCTATTTTCTACCTACCATCTATGCTACTTATTCTCTGTACCTTTTCCCCCTCTCCCCTCCTCCCATCCCCCTGTTGCTAACCCTCCATGTGATCATTTCTGTGGTTCTGTTCCTGTTCTAGTTGTTTACTTTTTGTTTTTGTTTTTGGTGTGGTTAATAATTGTGGTCTTGCTGTCATTTTACTGTACATTTTTTTATCTTCTTTTTCTTAGATAAATCCCTTTAACATTTCATAAAATAAGGGCTTGGTGATGATGAACTCCTTTAACTTGACCTTATCTGAGAAGCACTTTATTTGCCCTTCCATGCTAAATGAAAGCTTTGCTGGATAGAGCAATCTTGGATGTAGGTCTTTGCCTTTCATGACTTGGAATACTTCTTGCCAGCCCCTTCTTGCCTGTAAGGTCTCTTTTGAGAAGTCAGCTGACAGTCTGATGGGAACCCCTTTGTAGATAACTATCTCCTTATCTCTTGCTGCTTCTAGGATTCTCCCCATTTTTACCTTGGCTAATGTAATTCTGATGTGCTTTGGTGTGTTCCTCCTTGGGTCCAACTTCCTTGGGATTCCCTGAGCTTCCTGGACTTCCTGGAAGTCTATTTCCTTTGCCAGATTGGGGAAGTTCTCCTCCTTTATTATTTGCTCAAATAACTTTTCCACTTGTTGCTCTTCCTCTTCCCCTCCTGGTACCTCTATAATTCAGATGTTGGAACGTTTAAAGATGTCCTGGACAGTGGGGCCTGAAGCAGTGCCCCACAGTTTACAACACACCTGACAGGAATCCAGGGGTCATTGTGACAAGGGGCACAAGCCTGTGGCCTTACTGTGGACAAACATACCCTACATTTAAAAAAAAAAAAAAAAAGATGTCCTGGAGGTTCCTAAGCCTCTCCTCATTTTTTTGAATTCTTATTTCTTCATTCTTTTCTGTTTGGTTGTTTCTTTCTTCCTTCTGGTCCACTTCATTGATTTGAGTCCCAGCTTTCTTCCATTTATTGGTTCCCTCTGCATTTTCCTTCATTTCACTTAGCATAGCCTTCATTTTTTTCATCCAATTTGTGACCAAATTCAACCAATTCTGTGAGCATCCTGATCACCAGTGTTTTGAACTGTACATCTGATAGGTTGGCTATCTCTTGGTCGCTTAGTTGTATTTGCTGTGGAGCTATGATCTGTCCTTCAGTTTGGGCTATTTTTTTTTTTTTTTTGTCTTGCCGCACCTGTTACATATGAGGGGTGGAGCCTTAGGTGTTCACCAGGGTGGGTCAGCCCAGTCACTGGGTTGTGATGCTGAATGTGGGGGTGGAGTCCGAGAGGGAACAATGGCGCCCACTCCACTCTCTGTCAGATCCCACTCCCCTCTGCTGCTTACCCCAAGCAAACTGGGCCCTCTGGTGCTGATTCTCGTGTGGGTGGGCCTGTGTACATTCCAGGACCATGTGGGTCTGTCCAACGAACTTTCCCATGAGGCTGGGACTCTCTCCCTGCACTTCATCCCCCACAGGTGTTTTCAGTGGGTGTTTCCAGGCCTTATTTCCCAGCACTGGAACCCTGGGCTGCACGGTCTGTCTTGCTCCCCAGTTTTGCCTGGTTTATCAGTGTGTGAATGTGGGACTGCCTGGTCAGATAGCCTCTTTGTGAGCAGTGCCTCACTTCACAATCACCGCCTGATTGGGTCTTCCTGTTGCCACCCCGCGCCTGGTACCACTGCTTTTTGTGCCGGTACCCCTCTCTGTCTGGCCGTCCGCCTCTGCCCTGACTACTGGTCTGGGCGAATGTGTCTATTTTAACTCCTTGGTTGTCAGACTTCCATACAGTTCAATTTTCTGTTAGTTCTGGTTTTTATTTTGTTTCTAAATTGTTGTTGTCCTTATCTTTATTGTGTGAGGATGCACAGTATGTCTACCTACGCCTCCATCTTGGCCAGAAGTAGGCCATGCCTTTTTAACCTTCTTATCCAATTTGTTACCTCTAGGATACACTAATTCTGTGTTGAGATGACAATACTTCAGGGATTCCAACCCATCCCTACTTTGGAAGAATCAGCTAACAGCCTCACAGTTTCAGTCTCAAATCTCATTCACTTGTCTCCCTTAGATTAGGCAGAGACTTCCATACCCTACACAGGCAGGAACTATGGTCCTTGTCAGCAGGAAGCAGTTACTAAAGACAGACACTTCTCTCTCATCACCCCTAAAAGATTTCAGACATGAAAGTCCCTGAGGGGGGAATGAGACAGGCCAGTAAGCCCAGACAAGTGAGATGAGGAAACTGAGACAAATAGCTGAACTGGCCAAGCAATTTTGAGCCAGATGCAGGTCACCTCACTAGAGATACCTAGGCTTTAGTAGTATATCAGCTCCAGGCCCAGAAAAGTAGCACAACCAGGTGGGCAGCCCCAGGACCAGCTGCAATGACTAATGACCCACTGCCCGGGCTCTGACCAATTAACAGAGACCATGACCCTGAAAGGGCACACCTGGAGAACTGATGCATAGTCTGCTGAAACCCTCCCAGAGACCTCCACCACGATTCCCATCTGCAAGGGAGAGAGAAAAACTCTCAGCACAATGATCCAGTGTGCACTCCCTCCCTGGGGAGCATGCCTGCACCTTCCCCTTCTGTCTTTCTTTCCTGCCACCAGGTATGCATCTCCTAAACTAAGGGTCCCAATGAGACTCGCAAACCAGGGGAGAAATGGGCAGTGGCAGCCCATCCTGAGTTAACCCCCTGAACCTATCTCCAAGTCCCCCTTTTCTCTGACTTCCCAGTGAGTCAAAGCAACCCTGCCTTGGCCTCTCCTGTTGCTTCTTCTATGCCAAGACCTTCTTTTTCACTGTCACCAACTTTAATAAACATTCCCTCAAAGTCACCTGGATGCATGTTCTGAAAGCTTTCCTGTGCAAAGTCAAGAACCCCCACACTACCAGCTGACCCTAGGCAGACCTGTTCTGGGCCAGGTCCCTTTTCCAGTAACAGGCTTCCCAGACCTTTTCCCGTTATTCCCGATGTTCAACCAATTTAAAAAGTCATGTTGCAATGATTACTGCATTACTTTGACTAGCTGCGGACATTTCCAGGTAAATGAGATTTTTGGTAATTTTAGTATGAAAGTCTTCATGAACTGTAGAGGTCAAAACTAAAACACATTATTTTGGCCATGGTGGGTGGGGTGTGGAGTTAATTTGATATTTTAAATTCCATTTTTGTGCCAGTCAAAATTTAGAAATTGTCCACAAAGTTATGTTCTAGAATGTCTGTTCTTCAGCATGGCATGAGCAGCCAGCCAGCAGAACACTCCTACAACCCTGAATATTCCTTTCTATCCTATGCAAAAGTTCTTTTCCTTACTCACTGCTTAATAATGCTGTACAGTTTTCATCTTGCTAGAACTATAATAACCTAAAAAACAAACCACAAACCTTAAAAATAAAAGCTGGTAACTTGAAAACCATCTACATTTTAAACAATGGATGGAAATTCATAATCTATTCTAGTAATAAAATCAAATTAGCTTGTTGCTGAGGTTAACATGTAGTAACCTGATCTGATGCTGTGTATTGGCTTTAGCCAGGGGTTGAGTCAGTCAAAAATGGCAAAAACAAACGCTGCTAAATTTAAAAGAAAAATAAAGAGCCAATTGTTAGACTTCATGAATTGACTTTCATAAGCAACATAGCTTTACAGTGCCTCTATTCAAAATCCTATTCCTCTTACTGGCAAGCAGGGTAATCAACAATCCTTATCATTAAAAATTTGTGGAATGTTTATACATGCAAGACTTTATTTTACAAATTGATAATTAAACATCAAATAACAATTTTCACTGCTGAAGCAAAACTCATTTTCATGGTTTATAAGTACATTTCCTAGTTTACTGAATTAAAATGCCAAGCCACATTCCAGTATGAACTGGAAGTTTGTTC
The DNA here is from genome assembly GCA_004024845.1 of Tonatia bakeri. Taxonomy (NCBI): domain Eukaryota; kingdom Metazoa; phylum Chordata; class Mammalia; order Chiroptera; family Phyllostomidae; genus Tonatia; species Tonatia bakeri. Next base: position 17,343 of record PVIA01007998.1, read on the forward strand.
GTTTTTTTAGGATTTTATTTATTTATTTATTTATTTTTAGATAAGGGAGGGAGAGAAACATCAATGTGTGGTTGCCTCTCACACACCCCCTACTGGGAACCTGGCCCACAACCCAGGCATGTGCCCTGACTGGGAATCGAACCAGCGACCCATTGATTCCCAGGCCAGCACTCAACCACTGAGCCATACCAGCCAGGTGAACTGAAAGTATTTCTAAAAAGAGTTATTTTTAAAACAAATATGCAATTGAAGAGCAGTCCATTACAAATAAACCATTCATGGCAACAGAAAAGCATAGAAATTCTAATGGTTTTAGTTTGGGCACTTACATTTTTGTCGTTATTTCCAGACTGTCATAGGTCAACTAACAGCAGGCAACAAAGCAACATACCACATCTCTCCTTTCTCTTTATAGTATGAATTGTATCACTATGACAACAAATTAATTCAGGTATTACTATAATTTATCTACATGAAAACATAATTGTGGTCTAAATTTATCATTTAATAATACATACAGAGCTAAAAAAGTAAATTTGGATCTATTTCAGTGAAAGGCTGGGAAAACAAAGCTGAATAAAATTCAATAAGCAGGACTGTCCATCAAATAAAGAACAAGACTTCCTTGTGGCTTTGACATAGTTACATATATATTTTGTTAGGGCATATTAGTAAGGTTACCCCATCCCTCAAATAGGGAGATACATTTTCATCATCACTGATGCAGAAAAGTAAGGTAGTAAAAATGCATGTTAAGTTGATTTTAAGCATAAAGATAAAGACATTATTAACTGTAGTGATTTCATTTATGGAGCCCAACATACTAGGTACTTTGCTTATATTAGCTCTTCTTCACAACTCTGAGATACTACTGTAATCACCAATATTTTAGCCCTGGCTAGTGTGACTCAGTGGATTGAGTGTCAACCCAGGGAATGAAAAGTTGGCTGGTTCAAATCCTGGTCAGGGCACATGCCTGGGTTGTGGGGTCAGGTCCCCAGCTGAGGGTGTGCAAGAGGCAACTGACTGATTTTTCTCTTTCTCCCTCCCTTCCCTCTCTCTAATAAATGAATAAAATATTTTTAAAAATAATTACCAGTATTTTACAGACGAGCAAACAAAGGCTTAGTAACTTTCTCAAGGATACAACCGATAAGCAGCAGAGCAAGATTTAAACCCAGGTAGTCTGATTCTAGAGCCTATCTTTAGCTGCTCTGCCCCTCTGAGAATGAAAATGTCAGAAAAATTCTTAAACCAAAGGTTAAGTGGATATTTGGAAAGATTTGCATGTAAATTAGTAAAGTGTACATTTTTTGAAGTCTATTATAAGTAACAGCCATGTGTAAACTCTAAGTGCCTATATGTAAGAAACAAATGAAAATGCCAAGTAAACTTGTTTTATTTGGTGCTATGTGTATACATTTGTTTTAATTGAAATTTGGTCAGATAATTCTGTCATGAGACTATATTATTTATATTCAACTACCAGAATTTTTTATGTGGCATTAGTCACAAAATACTAGTTTCTTCATACGATATGCTTAAACACAGTAATCTCAATATTGAAGACCTGTGCATCTTAATCTGAAGTCTGTAGAACCCTAGAGGTCTTCTGATAATAATCTAAAAAACAAGTATAAAGATATAATAAGGATTTCCACCAGTAAGGATGCCTTTTCTCTTGGGGCAAGATCATCCATTGTATCTTTTAAAACAGTAAGAACAAAATTGCAGAAAATCACAGTACACACACATCAACTGAAGATTTCACACTCCCTGCATTTCCTAACAAATGGAATGTCAAAAAACAGGCTGATAGTTCTTGAACCAATTCTGCCAGAAATGAAATTCTAAGCCCCTTAATTGATTTCCCAAAGTCAGAAATTATGGGCCCATGAATATATCCAATAACTCATACCTCCTTTGTGCTGAGGAGCAAATTTCCCTAATTCTATTATAAAACCATAAAAATCAAGCAAACATGATTCCTAAACTATGCAGATGTATAGACATTACATTTCCCCCTCCACTGATGCAGAAAATGGACCTTTCCCTTGAAAAAGGCTCACAAAACTTGGCCATATATTACTTCGGAAAAATAGGCCTCAGGTGCAGGACCTCACTCACATCTGCTTTTCTTAAGAAGCAAAAAGCTTTATGCAGCAGTGTCAGAACCTCAGGCACCAAATAGGGGATTTTCTTTCTCTCAGGTTCTACTGAATTATCCCCCTTACAAGCAGGTACTGTAGTGTAACTTCTTGATCCAATTGCTATATGCCAAGAAATGTATTGCTTTACGCCAGCGATCTTCAACTTTTTCAGCTCATGGTACACATAAATTAATTATTATACTAAAATTCTGAGGCACACCAAAAAATGTATTTTATTTCTTGCCAATCTGACCAAAAAAATAGGTATAATTTTGATTGATTTACCAAAAAAAGTAATAATTATCTACTTCTTTTGCTCCAAAGTGACTTTTTAAAAAATCAGGTGCTTATACTTGCATACAAGGATTTCTGGTACCCAGAATTAACCAATTAGATGCAACCTTATTATGGGACATGACAAATAAGACACAGCTTTCTTACAGGACCTATATATTTATGGTTCAGGACAATGCATTCACACCAGAGGACTATTGCTGTGTTGGTTGTTATCATTTTTTTTTATTTGACAATCTAAGGGAAATGCCCCTGACTAGTCAGGTATTACATATTTTATTTTAAAAATTCATGTAGCACAGCAGTTGAAAATCACTGTTTTAGGTCAATGAGAGAACCCATTAAGCCAAGTAAAGCTAAAAAATATAACTTGCTGTTGAAATGATTTCAAATGTAAAGTAATGAGAAAACTGCAAACAGTAGCATAGGCATGCCAAACTCAAAAGAACCATATCACATTACATTAATTCATATCATGTTTGTATGTGACTAATGTTAAGCCATAATGTTCAAGCTAGTTATGACCTTGAACCTATGCACCCAATATACATAACAATATTTTAAAAAAGAGTTTGTCTGTATCTCTTAGATCAGCCACAACCTCAGCAGGGTTTAATGCTTTCAAAGGAAATGTGCCAGACTTATTAACTTGCAAGGTATATTTTCACTTTAAAATATCTGAAAATTACCTTGTACTCAATATGCCTGCATTACAGAAAAGAGGTCAGTAGAGAGGGTAAGGGGTGGATGAGCAACTACTCAGCACTGGGCACAAATAATTGTTACCTACCCCTAATGATAAATGGTGGGAAAAATAATAAACAAAATTTTACATCATACCAAAAACTACTTTATAAAAATAACAAGCCATAGACTACATAACTGCTCTAGAAGGAAAATTTAAATATATTCCCCCAACGCCTGATGTAAATTCATTCCTGTTAACCCATGGTTTAAAAGCAAAGAAAATATATATATAGGTTCAATCTACATGTAATGGCTTAATCTTCAGAATATGTCAGTTGGAATTTAGAAAATGACTTAGTTGTCTAATCTAGTTAATGCTGGTGATGAACATAGTCATCTAGATTTGAGCTGTGATTATAGCCTTCTAGTTTTGTATATTACTTATTTGGTTTTATTAATAATTATTAAGTTATAAAGAAGACCAAAACTTATTTACATTTAGTTATTTAGCTATGGTACTCACTGATATACATACGTATATATGTATTTTAAAGATTTTACTTATTTTTAGAGAGAGGAGAAGGAAGGGAGAGGAAGGGAGAGAAACATTGATGTGTAGTTGCCTCTTGCACACCCACAACCAGGGACTTGGCCCACAAACCAGGCATGCACCCTGATTGGGAATTGAACCAGTGACCCTTTGGTTCACAGGCTGACACTCATTCCACTGAGCCACACCAGCCAGGGCTGAAATCTCTTTCCTTTTCAAAGGTGACTTTAGTTTTGGGAAAAGCCAGAAGTCGAAGTTGCCAAATATGGACTGTAGGGGGTCTAAGTCACCTGGGTGACTTGATATTTCACCAAAAAACTCTGCACGAGACATGATGTGATGCATGAGTGGGTGTTTATCATGATGAAGCCGCCAATCACCAGTGGCCCATAGCTGCAGCCTTCTGAATCATCTAAATAGTTTCTGTGGAGGAATGTTCAAGCTTAACACAAAATCTGATGCAGATTTCATTGCTCTACTCACTCAGTTATTTTTAATGTGATGGCCACACAGTACATGTGTTCACTCAATGACGTCTACCACCTCCACAGACTAGTACAATGAAGTCATTGTTCACACATGCACATTTCAGTCCACCCTCCTTGGCTGCCAGGTTACATCAGTGTCGTGCAAACTGTTCTCGTTACATTAACAATGGCTGGACTTTTTCTGGGCAGACCTTGCATGCAAAAATCAAATTGAAATTCCTTCACATTTATTTTAAATGCTTTGTTCCATTTTTTTACTGAAACATTTGCTTTTATGTACTGAAGCTACCTGTAAAAGACATTTACTCAATTTTATTTTATATTATGGTTTACTTTTAAAATATATATTTTATTTATTTCTAGGGAGAGGGAAAGGGAGGGAAAGGGAGATATGAGGAAAAAACATCCATTGGTCGTCTCTCGCATGCCCCCACATGGGGACCTGGCCCACAACCCCAGAAATAAGCCCAAACAAGGGCTCGAACTGGCTGCCTTTTGGTTCATAGGCTAATGCTCAAACCACTGAGCCACACCAGCCAGGGTTATTATGGTTTACTTTTCAGACTCCCTACATTCACTGAAATAAGGTATGAATATTATATTTATTTTACCTACTTTTAAATATGCGTGAGACTTTAGTTATAGTAAACGTCCTGATTTTGTTGCCTTCTGTGTAGTAATGTTTGTTAATTTTATTATACTTCTTTTTAGCTATGTGACACTATACTTCTATTCAAGGTTAATTCTGAATAGCAGAACTTAGGACTTCTCACATTATAATATACTGTATTTGTTTGAATAAAATAACAGTTTATGTAACACACTCTAAAATTACCTTTACTACATGATGAAAGGTACCTATTTTTTCCAAGAAATTCCTCCATAAAATTGTTATGCATTGTGCGTATGTGTGTGTGTGTGTATATACACACATACAGATATATAGATATTTTATACATATATCTTATATGCCAACAAATAGGGTACTTCCAGGAGAACACTGACATCCATCATATTGCATTGTTAATTTGCCCTTTCTCGGTACTGTAGTTTGTTGTTAATTCATTTCTAAGTGTGTTTTTGTTTTATAGTTACATAAACATTGTAAACTTAAGGGATTATATAACAACTTTATGTTTGTACACATTTAAGTAACATTATAATAAAATTCAGGAAGACCCCATGTTGTATATTAGATCTACTGGTGGTCTAAGTTGGTAATATAACATATCAAAAAGCTAAGGGGCAAATTTTAACAATAGTGAGAAATAAAAAAAATTGCTCAAATTATTAAAGAACTTAATTTTGGTACATAGTTATTGTGCTATCAAAAATCGATACCTTGATATAAATTATGAGAACAGAGGAGAGCTTTTGTAACAAAAAATGCCTGGTTGAGGAATTAATGAAATCAGAGTTTTAGATACCTTCTCCAATTCCCTCATTTTACAGAAAAGGAAAGAGAAATGGAAGCTAAACTAGGTGTTCTAGACCTTTAGTTGTTGTTTGCCACTGTTATTTTTGCTTCTAAAAAAAATACAATTTGCATCAGACACAAGAATAACTAAAAACAATGCCTGAAACCATGAAGTTTGGCCAAGTGTCTCATTTCCTTTTCTGGTTAAAATGCAAAAGTAGTACCCTGAAGATAGAAATCACAAAAATGCATGGCCAGAAAAGGCAGTGTGCATCAGTTTAATTAGAAACAAATTTGGAGAATGATATTTGCTCTATTGTCAAATTCCTATAGCTGAATCTTGTGATGACATCTCTGCAGAAACAGGATACATCATTTTCACAAGGTATACGATGTTCTGTAGTAATATTCTAGTTTTTAGATGGTAAAAATAACTTAGTGGGATATAAAATCTCTACCCAAGCAAGCTGAAAAATCAGTTGCATTCTTTATGTAATTATTTTTTTTAAAGATTTTATTTATTTCTTAGAGAGGAAAGGGAGGGAGAGAGAGAGAGAGAGGAACATCAATGTGCAGTTGCTGGGGATCATGGCCTGCAACCCAGGCATGTGCCCTGACTGGGAATTGAACCTGCGATGCTTTGGTTCGCAGCCCGCGCTCAATCCACTGAGCTACACCAGCCAGGGCTCTTTATGTAATTATTTTTTAAAAATACTTTGACTTGAGACCTTAAAACACCTGTCATAAAAATACTATAAAAACTAGCTATTTCTTTCACTCTCATACTACTATAAATCAATCCTTTGCTGACTTATCCTAGTTCAAAATACATTGCTACACCATATCTATTATCCTCTTGATGTCACTAATAAATAGGATTTACTTTTTTAGGATTTTAAAATAATTCCATAACTTATTTAAGACTCATTATAGTAAATGAACTGTGGAGAAATCCAAAGTAACCACCAACCAGATCAATCTTGTTATGGTCTCACTATTATTAATATATAATGGTGACACCCTGATGTTCACAATTATTGTCATCAAAGTATATTAACTTATTCAAGCAAATTTTTGGTATGTAAGAAACAACAAAATTGGCTTTTCAAAACAATCAAATATTGCCATTAAGGCTTCAAAAATATGAGGTAAAAATGCAAGTTATATATAAAACATTATATTGTGAATTGCAACTAAATTCACAATTTCATTTTATTATTATTTTGAAACCCTCATCTAAGGATTTTTTTTTCATTGCTTTTCAGAGAAAGGAAGAGAGGGAGGGAGAGACAGAAACAACAATGTGAGACAGGAACATCAATTGTCTGTTCCCCATACAAGCCTGGACAAAGGAGCGGACCCACAACTTAGGTGTGCGCTCTGGATCAGTCCTGCACCAGGACTGTACCCCGCAACCCTGCAGTTATGCATGAGACACTCCTACCAACTAAGCCACACACGCCAGGGCACGATTTCAATTTAAATGGCAGAGCTAACATTTTCTTGGCAAAACTATCTAAATTATTCTAAGTTAAAACATAAATTCCTTGTACTAATGGTTAAGTTACTCTATCGTATTTCCCATTAATGGTATACTTCTAGGGATAGCTTTAAATGGCACAGAACTACTGGTTTTCTGTCTGCCTTTTAATTGATACACTGACAGATTCAAACCATAAAGAAAGTTAACAAACCCTTAACTTGTAACGACTTTGAAGTTTATTTTACAGCACTTTTATTAAGAAATCATGTAACTACTGACCAGGACTGTTTACAAATGTAATGCTTGGCCTTTGAAACAATTAAAAACTTAAGTACTAAAATTTTACATCATGATTTGTTTAACTTAAGAATGTTATGATGGTAAAAACTGACAGAAGAAAATCTAAAGCAAAAATATGATTTCCACAAAAACCATATATTCCTCCCTTTTATCAAAGGGAAGGAGAAAAGAAGGAAAGAAGGAAGAAAAAGAAAGGAAAAATGATGAGAAGAGAAAAAGGGCAAGACAGGCAAGAAAAATACTTTTATTCCCCATTTGCAAAAAGAGGAAACTCTGAGGTCTCAGCAATTAACGTAATCAACTGAGTCAGTTTATATTAAGGCAACTTCTTTACATATTATTGAATCCCATCATGCCTTTCATATTGCCAGCAGCACCCTGTTGAAACTGCCTCATCATTGACTGAAGTCCAGCCATACCACCTAGAGAGAGAGTAAAATCCAATAATTATTAAGTAGAACTTGAAACACTTGTTACTTTTGCCTAATAAGTACTTTAATTTCTAAAAATATACTGGGTTCTGACTGCAATTTAGTCATCAGCCTTAAAAAACACACCAATTCAAAATTGTTACATTTGCCAGTATCCTCATATAAATGAAATAATACCTAAAAAGACCTTAGAACAGTACCTGTCACACAGTAAGGATTCAATAAATCTATACAAAAAGCTTATTTTCTGGGAAGTCCAAAAGAATTTTATTGTAAATCACAATCAATTTGGAAGGGAAGGGAGTTATTTCATAGGACTCACAGAGTTAACCATTTATTGAACATCTACCATATGCCCAGAACTGTACCAAACACTGTAACATATATTAGCTCATTTAATTGCCACAATTTCCTGACGAGATATTATTAATGATTTTAAAGAAGGGGCAAATGAGGTTCAGAAAGTTTAAGGAATGTTTTATAGGCTACACAGTAGAAGTGAAGTTGGGTTTCAAAAGCGTTATATAATTCCAGTCTCATCACTGAAAATAGCCATGTTCTAAACCAGGACAAAAGGCCACCAGAATAAGCATTAACAAAAGATGATTAAATAACTTGCTCAAGGGCAAGCAGACAAGTGAATGAAACCTCAGTTTATACAGCACTATTACAACCATTCAACTTAGAATTCAGATGGCTATTTCCTTCAAATCACACATCTGTTGAACAGATGTTCATAATCTCTCACCAGGTTTATCCTAACTCAACCCTTATTGCCCTGGCCGGTGTGGTGGCTTAGCCGGTTGGAGCACTGTCCCAAAACCAAAAGGTTGAGGGTTTGATTCCCGGTCAGAGCACATATCTAGGTTGTAAGTCCTATCCTGGTCCAGACACGTATGGGAGGTAATCTATACTTCTCTTTTGCAGTGATGTTCCTCTCCCTCCCTCTCTCCCATCCCCTCTCTCTAAAAGCATGGAAAAAAAAAAAAGTCCTCAGCTGAGGATTAAACAAACAAATAAGCAAACAAAACTCAACCCTTATAAACTTTGTATTAGCAACTGACAACAACTTTGTATTTACCCATGTGATGAAGAACTCGTGGATCCATCATTTTGGCCATTTGTTGATTCAATTTTGCCATCTGTGACTGGCTCACATTCTTAGACATGTCACCACCTAAAAATAAAACAATGTTTTGAGTCACTATAGAATGTAATACAATCAGGGTATTACAGAAAGTTTAATAAATTGAGTAAATAAAAAGTAAAATAATCACCTATAATCTTATCATTCTAACACAATTATTTCTATTTGTACATATTCTCTTTTAATCTTTATCTCAATTACATATGTACTTTTGAGCAAATATATGTGAAATTCTTTATTAAGGAAAATTTAGGGGACTTTCTTCAGGGCTAAGATTTTTCTTAATACCTGTGAATAAGCCACTATAAACAAAACTGTACCCAGAGGCCATTAATGTAAGCTGTATCGTCACTTTTTGAAGAGTACTATGGGAGAATACCAAACAAAAAACTGTGTTTACAGATATGGATTAATTAGGAAAGAGCCTGGATTGCTGATAAATGAATATGAAAGGAATGAGTCTGAGAGAACTTGAAAATTTGTATGTATCTAAGAGACTATTCAAAGTAACAGAAAGCTTCAGAGAATAGAAAGACAAATAATCCAACTCCATTTATCAATAGATTTCCCCACACAGTTAAAACTGCCTTAAAGAAGGCAGCCAATGACAGAGACGTACTCTCAGGTAGAACAGGTAAGAGCTTTCCTTTAGAGAATAACTGCTATGATTAAAGAGGAGGCGAAAGACATCAGTTCAACAGCAGTAAATAAATAAAACTGTTCAACAAAATTATTTCAAAGGAACATTAATTCTGGTACCTCTCAGGAGCATTTAGGAAAATGAAAACCAAAGCTGCCCCTGATTCTCTGATCAAAGCTGGCTAATCTAAGTAATTATATGAACTAAGAACTATGAATAAAAAAGATGTTTTTAATATAACAAAATAAAATCTGTGAAAAATAATTAAACCTGGGTAAAATGTGAATTGTATGTTCATTGGTGATTCGTCATAAGAGTTTGCTTCTGAGGATTGAAAACTTACACAAGATATTAACAGTTGGGTGTGACAAGGATATGCCCCATATCCAATGGCCACTTCATCTGGGTTGTGCCTGTACTGAGTAATCAATGCTCAGATAATATCTGATTGATGGGTCTGCAACAGTTCTATCAGGAACAGTCAGGGTCACTTGGGAAAGATGTTAAACTACACATATTTATTAATCACCATGTGAAATAGCATGTGATGTTAGGATTTATAACCAATTTTAAATATGTTTGTCTAACTTTTATCCCTTGTGATGAAAGAGAAACTAGGATATAGCAAGCAAGGAAAGTAAGAAAAGTGTCAAAGTCAAAAGGTGATAATAACTTCTATAAACACTCATTTTTTAAGACAGCTACTCAGTGGTACTATTCATATTTAGTGTGGACCTAATCACTATTTTTTGAAATAATAAATTCACTATAATAGTGTTTATAATACAGAAAAGAATTAAAAGAGGACTGGGACAGTTGATTAACTTTTTGGAAAAACAAGCTTATTTTTTAACCTTATACAATTCAGGGCAAAATAAATTGTGGATAGGACAAAAAGTAAAACCTAAAATTTAAATAAAACCAAAATGACTAGAAGAAAATATAGATGACTACTTCTGTAGCAACATGGAAAAACTTTTATAAGCATTAAAAAATCAAAGAAAATGATAAACAGCTGATAAACAGCCTTAGCTACATTAAAAATAAAAAACTTCATTAAAAAATATTTTAAAAGCCCTGGCTGGCGTAGCTCAGTGGACTGAGTGCGGGCTGTGAACCAAAGCATCGCAGGTTCGATTCCCAGTCAGGGCACATGCCTGAGTTGCAGGCCATGGCCCCCAGCAACCACACATTGATGTTTCTCTCTCTCTTTCTCCCTCCCTTCCCTCTCTAAAAATAAATAAATAAAATCTTTTAAAAAAATATTTTAAAAAAGACAAGTGAAAAACTGGAAAGAAGTATTTGCAGATATAAACCAAGGATTTTAAAGAGTAATTACAAAGCAATAACAGAATAAAATGAAATAAGTAAACAGGGAACCTAAGAGGTGATTCACAAAGAAAATTCAAACCAGCAAATTACACGAGCATGTTAAATTTGATTAGTAATCTAAAAATCACATATTGAAAAACATTAAACCATTAAATTGGAAATATTAAATTCTACAACATTAACTCAGCATCTACTATGTTTCTGATCTTACAGACAAAACTCCTAGCCTCGTGGAAGATGGCCCAGAAACTGATGCAAGAACTGGTGCTGATACAGAAGCAGATGCATCAGCCTAAATATCCAACGAAGAAGCACTGTGTTAAACAGAAGAGACATGCTCAACTGAAACAGTATTCAGTGGGTAAAAGTTATATTTTGAAGACTATCTGACAATATGGAAAATAGTCATGATGCATCAGAAGAAAACACAAGTTAAATAAAAAAAACCCTGGGGAGTAAAGGTAATGGGTTTTTTATTATTTTTTCTTATACTCTCCATATTCTTAAATATATATTAGATCTTCAAAAAATAAAGTCATGAAGTTTGTTTTTTAAAATATTAGGGTTTATCATCTTGAACATAAAAACAGATAAATCAGAGATCGCAACATGAATCATCATAATGTTATAATTTCATTATAACATGAAATTCAGCAATATATTTTCTAAAACTGGCAGTATTCCTGGTTTTAATTTTTAGTTTTTCAACTTTGAGTGTGTTAACTAATGATCAGCTTATTTTTCTTACCTTTGAAAAGTCCTTTGATACCTCCCATCTTTTTTACCATCTGTGCAAACTTGGTATATTGTGTCAAAAGTTCCTGAACATCTCTCGTGGATACACCCGATCCTCTGGCTACTCTTTGGATTCTTCCTGGTTGCTTACTAAAAACCTTGGCCCCATCCGTACTGTCAAGTTCTGCAGGCAAGGGTCAATTACTTTCATTTACATACAGTTAATATTCATTATCAAAGCAGTTATGTGCAAATATCTTCTTACACACATAAAACAAATACAATTTTCAAACCACCAGATTTAATAACTGTTATCACCTGTTTGCCTGATTTTTATTTTATTTTTTTATTGGCCTGATTCTTAAAAGTTAAATATGGAAATACATTCAAAAGAATATTCATAATATTCATAAGCTAGGGAAAAACACATATGCTTTACCCTACTATTTAAGTAAAACAAAACTTTCTGAAACCCTCTGAGATCCATGTCCACCCTCCCTTTCCATATCTCATATCTAACTGCTCCTCAGAGCATATACCAGAGCTGAAAGGTACATTTCAAAAAAGAACAAAAGTGCTCACATTATCTCTAAATACTATTAACCTATAAATCATAAGTTCAGGCATATAAGCAAACAGAAATAGTAGTTCTACCTATAATCAATAGAATAATTGTTATATTTCCTATAATCAAGTAATTACTACTAGCATTTTAATCCTTTCTATAAGATAAAAAAAAGTTAATTCGCTTCAGTGTTTTGACAACTCTTAGAATATGAGGTCCATCCTCCTAGTGTTAATTGCATACAATCTCAGAAATGAGACGACCTTTAGTAAAAATTTTTATTATGTCTGCATGCTCTCTACAATATCCCCCAATAAGTGGTCATCTAGTCTCATTGCTAATATCCCCAGGAGAGAAGACCCACTATCTAAAATAATGCAATTTTTGCCATTCTATTTTATCTGTAATTATAGAAAATCTTTTCACATATTAAAATATGTTTGCCTGATACTTCTTCCTATTTGCATAAATATCTCCCTCCCAAGCACAAAGAATAAGGCTTTCAAATATATGAGAGGCACATGTCACCTATGAATTTTCTAGGTGACGAACATATCCAAGTCTTCTGACTGTTTCTCTTATAATATGGTTTAGAATCCCATTTATCATTCCTGATTTTTCTAAATACAACTTTTAATTTGTCTATGCCCTCTAAGCTTACTGTTTAGAGTGAACTGAAACCCAGGTGAAGTTTGATTACCAATACAACACAAATAAAGGTTAAATTGTTTCATAAAAAGCTTACAGTCCATTAAAACCTATAAATCCATTTCATAAATACACTTTTAAGCCACATTTTCACTATAAAATATTTAGGAAATGTGTGTCATATTTCTTTCAAGAGCTCACATAGAGTAAGAGAAAAAAGATAAGCTAGTAACAGCACATCATGGTAAGCAATACAACAGAGTTAAGCAAATAGCAGAAGGAGACGTAATGTAAAGAAGCAAGGAAGTCAGGAAAGGCTCCATGTGGTAGTTTCTGAGTAGTCCTGAAGGACAAGTATGAGTTAAGTACAGAAGAGAAAGGAGCAAGGGACATTCTAGGAAGTAGAATGTGGCTTCCTAGAGTAATAATTGTGTGTAGAGGGAACCAAGCATGGGTAAGAGCTGAGATTTAAGAAGTTGCAGAAGTAGATAAGGATAAAGTTATAACAGAACTTATATGCCAGACTTAAGAGTTTAGGATTCATCATAAAGACAATAAACCACTGAAAGATTTTGACCCCAGAACTATTATATTTAGAAAGACCATTCTTGTGGCAGTGAGGAAGAAAGATTGAAAAGAGGATTGAAAAAGAGAAAGGGAAATGTTAAGAGGCAACTATAGCAAATCCAGGTAAGAAATGATGAATATATGGAATAATGCAAGGGATATAGAAGCAAAGAGAACAGGAAAAGAGTTTAGGAAGTAGAACTCACTAAAATCTGAAGTGATGCTTAGGTTTCTATATTCCACTTGAAGTAGTAAAACATGGATACAAAACATGTGATAAGTTAAATATGTATGTATAATGTAACACCTAGAGCAACCACTAAGAAAACTATTCAGAAATACCCTCAAAAACATCATAGGTACATTAAAAGTGTTCAAGTAACCCACAGGCAAGTAAAAAAGAGAAAGCAGAAGAACAAAATCAGCGGGAACAAACAATAATAAAATGGCAGAACTAAGTCCTAATATATGATTAATATATTAGTTGAGAGAGATTATCCGAATGTATTAAAAGAAAAAACAACCCAATTACATGCTGTTGACATGAAACTCACTTCAAATATGATATAGATAGGTTAAAAGTAAAAGAATGGAAAAATTATACAATGCAAAAAGACTAATTAGAAGAAAGGTGAAGTGGCTGTATTAATATCAAGGCAGGTCAGGAACAAAGGAGGACATTACATACATAATGATAAAGGGTCAACTAACCAAGATGACATAACAATTCTAAATATGTATGCACTCAACAAAAAAGCTTCAAAATATATAAAGCAAAACTGACACCATGGAAAAGAGAAAAGTTAGACACTTCAATACTTTATCTCCACAATCAATAGAATCACTAGATAGAAAATCAGCAAGGATATAAATCTAGGTTGACCCCAGTTTCTAGCTTGGGCGACTTAGTAGATAGATGGAAGCATCACTCACCAAGGGGGAAGCACTACATTTTGGATTTGATATGCCTCAGAAAACTTTCAAACATGAATACACGAGATGTCCGCCCACCATTTAGTGAGTACCTAGAGAGAAGGTGATCCAGAGGGTAGACTCTTGGGCCAGAATAACTGAATTTGAAGACCAGCCTCTCAACTCTTTAGCTAGTGAGGAAATTACTCAACTTCCCTGTATCTCAGTTTCCTGATCTGCAAAAGCTAGATAACAATGGATTTTGACCCCAGCATTACCCCTTAATGTTGTGAAAATTAAGTGGATTAATATACGTTAAGGACAGTGCCTTGGACAGAGTAAGTAATCTAGATATGGCTGCAACTATTAATTCTATATGCAAAACTTTTTGCAGTGTTGCAGATATGGAGATAAGAAAAACGTAATCTTATTTAAGTTACTATGAAAGCCTAGAGCTCAAAGAAAGAGGCAGAGACTACAAGAAATGAACAACCAATTAGGCAGTAGACAAAGCATAGATGAGGGAAATAAAAGAAAATAAAAAATGAGAAGAATGATATGAAACACTACCTGAGGACAAAACCCTGTGGCATATATTCACTTATGAGGTGGACCAAGAAAGACACTAGTGAAAGAGAGTGAGTTAACAAGAAAGGTAAGGGTTAGAGTGGGAAGGTGGTATAAAAGAAACTAAGAAAAAAAGGTGATTAGCAGCCAATGTTGTAAAGGTCAAGAAAGAGACCGAAAAGCATCCATTGGAGTAGACCAGCAGAAGGTTATTAGGATCTTTGGTCTATTTCAGAGTAATGGTAGGGACAGAGGTCAGATTTCAGTATTTCATGAATATGAACTATTCTTTTAAGAAGCTTGAGTGAAAAGAGACATGAAGTAAAAACATGAGGGAAAAGTAAAGCCCAGAAACTGTGAATTTAAGAATATTTATATGCTAGCCCTGGCTGGTGTAGCTCAGTGGATTGAGTGTGGGCTACGAACCAAAGCATCACAGGTTCGATTCCCAGTCAGGGCACATGCCTGGGTTGCAGGCCATGGCCCCCAGCAACTGCACATTGATGTTTCTCTCTCTCTCCCTCCTTCTCCATCCCTTCCCTCTCTAAAAATAAATAAATAAAATCTTTAAAAAAAGAAAAAGAATATTTATATACTAATGGGGAGAATAAGTCAGCAGGTTTAGAGAGACTGGAGATAGAAGAAAGGATTTTATTGATGCTGAGAGGTCCTTGAAAAAAGCTTGAAAAACAGTTTGTGGCTGTGACAATCTTACAGTAGGTTAGCCAAAGAAAGAAAGAATCCAATGCCCAAAGCCTGTATTCCTTTGAAAATGAGGCCAGGTCAAGTGGTAGAGTAAATGGCCTTTAAAAAAAAAAAAAAAAGAAGGTATGTGTGGTATACCTGCTGTAGTAAATCAGAAAGGATGCTTAAAAACAAGTAAAAAAAGAAGGGTCATGGGACTAGAAATGCTAACGGAATGAGAACCAGATAAAAGGCCTGAAGCATAGAAGGCAGTGATAATAAAGGATTAGAAAGAGAGAGTGATATACTTCATGTGAGAAGACTGAAAAATGAACAATCAGTTTCAGAGCAAAATAAGTTGGCAAACATTGTTTAAAGTATCCCTCTTTCACAAATCCCATTTCATGTTAGCATATTAGAACCCTGAGGAGACTTATAATAAATAAACCTATTAGTTTATTTTTAACTCAGCATTCTACCAAATTTATTTGACTGCAGAACTCCCCTTTGAAGTTCTTTCGACCAACATCATGAAAAACTAGTGTTCATTCCATGGAACTCATTTGGGGAAGCACTGCACTAGAACTTTCTCTCAAAGATGTCCATCTAATAATCATTAACCTATGAGTAAGAGCTTTCAAACAAATACAAATATACCTAACAAAAACCTTGCAGTTTAAATTTTTCCCCATCTTGTCCACAAGAACAGTGAAACTCTCAACTTGCTGATATTCAGAACAAGTAATCTATCTTCTTACCTTGATCATTCATACTATCCATTATTGTCATTAATTTCTTTAGCCTTGCCATTGACTCCTGTTCATTTCCTTTGCTCATAAAATCTGTTCCAAAACCAGGAATCATACCCTAAAACAGATATATTTAAATATAAAATCAGTAATAGCTTGGGATTAATTGTTCAGATGTTGACATTTAATTACTGGCTTTAATAATTGACATGAATTTTTCTTTTTTAGATTTTACTTATTTGTTTTTAGAGAGTGGAGAAGGGAGGGAGAGAAACATTGATGGGTTCAAACTTCACTGAACCTGCAGCTCAGACACGTGCCCGGCTGGGGAATCGAACCAGAGACTTCTTGCTTTGCAAGACGACACCCAACCAACTGAGCCATAATGGTCCAGGCTTAACATTAAGTTTTTAAAGTATATTATTTTTACCTAATTATTAAAAATAATTAAAGCTAGTTCATCTATTCTTAGAAATTTTAATGAAAAACAAAAGAAGTCAGAAAAACTTTTTAGGATAACTGACCAAGATTTGACTGAAGGGGCCCATTTTCATGATGTTTTGAAATTGTTCATACATGTCTCGCAACGTAAACTGACCTGAAATACAATATAAATGAGTCAGATATATTAGAGAATGTACATTTCATTTAATAAAACTGATCTTTTCCTTAATCAAAGTTTCACCTTGAAGCACACTTATAAAATATATAAATATTTCGGGCTCAATAAATGTTTATTGAGCAGTTACTATGTGTAAGATCATAGGATGCAGTGGAGAATATACAGAGACACAGATCCTATCTTAGAGAAGCTTACGTTCTGTCAGAGAAAGTAGAATAAACAAATACACAAGAAACTTGAAAACATGGCAGACAAACTACACCAATTAGGATGACTAAACTTAAAAAGCCTGACAACACCAAAACTTAAAGAAAGATGTGGAGCCTACAGCAGTCTTGAGAGAGAAGAACCAAGATGGAGGATTCACACTATTTCATATCAAATTCGACTACAATGCCACAGTAATCCAAACAGCATGGTATTGGCATAAATACAGGTATATAGAACAACAGCATAGAACAGAAGCCCAGAAATAACCCCATACCTTTATGGTCAATTAATATTTCAAAAAGGAGGCAAGAACATATAATAAGGTAAAGACAGTCTATTCCATAAATAGTGCTGGAAAAAACAGATACATGCAAAAAATGAAACTAGACCACCTTATATGATACACAAGAATAAATTAAAAATGGATTAAAAACTTAAATTTAGGCTGTAAACCACAAAAAACCTAGAAGAAAACATAGGCAGTAAAATCTCAGACATTTCTTGTAGCAATATTTTATCTGATATATCTCATTGGACAAGAGAAACAACAAAAAATAAGTAGGACTATATCAAACTAAAAATTTTTTGCTCAGCAAAGGAAACCAAAACAAAATGAAAAGACAACCCACAGAATGGGAGAACATATTCACTGATACATCTGATAAAGGGTTAATTTCCAAAATTTGTAATAGACTTATACAACTCCACACCAAAAAACAAAAAATCTAATTAAAAAAATGGGCAAAGGACCTGAATAGACACTTCTCCAACAAAGAGATACAGATGGCCAATAGACATATGAAAAGATTCTCAACATCACTGATCAGCAAAGAAATGCAAATTAAAACCACACTGAGGTGTCACCTCACACCTGTCAGAATAGCTATCATCAATAAATCAACAAACAAGTGATGGCAAGGATGTGGAAAAGGGGAACCTTCATGCACTGCTGGTGGGCATGCAGATTGGTGCAGCCACTGTGGACAGCAGTATGGAATTTCCCTCAAAAAATTAAAAATGGAACTGCCTATGACTCAGTGATTCCACTTATGGGAATATATTTGAAGAAACCCAAAATACTGATTTGAAAGAATATATGCACCCTATTTTTATTGCAGCACTACTTACAACAGCCAAGATATGGAAGCAGTCCAAATGCACACTAGATGAATGGATAAAAATGCTGTGGTACATTTACACAATAGAACACTACTCAGCTGTAAAAATGAAGGAAATCTTACCTTTTAAAACAGCATAGATGGACCTGGAGAGTATTATGCTAAGTGAAATAAGCCAGTCAGAGAAAGACAAGTACCATATAATTTCACTTATATGTGGAATTTAATGAACGAAACAGATAAAAAAGATGTGGAACAAACAGAACTTTCATATATTGCTGGTGAGAATGTAAAATGGCAAACACTTTAGATGATTATTTGGAGTTTCTTAAACAGCTTAGAAGTCTGTAAACTGGAAAATGGGTAGACTGTGGATGACATACTTGCTACTCAGAAATAAAAGAACAGGCTACAAATAAGTACAACTACATGAATTAATATAGAAATATTATCCTAAGTCAAAGAAATCAGATAGGAAAAAAAGGATGTACTCTAGGATTCCTATAATATGTTTTACTGGGAAGGGGAATAATTTTTCTAGAGTAATGGAAATGTTGTTTCATGATGGAGTATGGATTATTGAACATTCGTCAAAAGTGATGAAATAATATCCTTACAATCAGAGCACTTAATCACATGCAACTTAACTTCAACTAAAAAACTGAACTAACAAGACAAAGGAGAAAAAATGCTTTCTATTTATGTCCTAAAGATACAAATGGAAAAGGTGTTTGGTTTTAGGCATTCTGAATTTGAAGTGACAGTACAATACCTTAAAAAGAAATGTTATAGCAGGCAGCTAAAAATGCAGAATTAAATAGTGGTAGAGAAGGTTAAGGCTGAAATACTTACTTGGCCATTATAGAGATGTGACAATTGAAGTTGTGATAATATAGGAAATCTGTCATGGCACCCAAATGAAGAGTTTGAAAATAGAAAAGGCAGATAACACTGTTAAATATTGGGAACCAAGGAAAAAGAAAGGTCACTTGCAAATTAGAAGGCCCTTAGTAACCTCAGAGTTGAATAGAATATTAACAGTAGAAGCAAAATATGGAGAGACATAAAGAATGACCCAGGGCTCAGAAAGCAGACTTACTAGGAATATATTATCCAGTTTAGTGTGGTAGCGAAAGCAGTGGTAAGGCTAGTCAGATAGTGGAAAGCAGGGGATTTCAGGCAATAAAGGACAGATTAATTCATTCAACAAATATTTACTAAAGATCTACTGAGTGCCAGAAACTTAACTAGGTACTGTGAACATAAAAGATAAAAAACCGAACTGTGAAACCTCCCTTCATCTTCAAGCAGGGAAGACAGACATCAAATAATTGTGATGAACAATACAATTACAGAATGCAATGGAAATAAAGAGCAAAGGGTTCTTCTTAGCCTGAGAAGCAGGTAAAATGTCCCTGTAAGACCTTTTAGGTGAGACCTGAAGTGTGAGTAGGAGTTAGCCAGTTTGGCTGAGGAGAGGAGGGTAGAAGTAGAAAGAAGAGAGATACCTAATAGGCAACATGCAAGGGCAAAGTCCCAGAGCTGAGACAGCAATATACCTTTAAGAAACCAAGAGAAACTCAGCCTGACTAGCACATGGAATGCTAAGAACCGTGTCAAAATGTGACATGGAAGATGTGAGCTAGATGGCAGTCATTTAAACATTCAAAGAGCAATTGGAAGCTGCTGAAAAGATTTTAAGTGAGGCAGTAATGAAATCAGATTTGCATTCTGAAAGACCATTTTGGCTGCAGTATAAAAAAATTGACTGAAGTGGAAGAGTACAAGAACCTAGATGATGTTAAAAGACTTAGAATAAACAATCTAGGCAAAAGATGAACTTTCATAGATACAGAGCAGCTACAGAGAAGGGGAGGAAATGGAGATAATTAGGAGGTAGAATCAATCATTAGGACTAACTGAATGATGGGAAAAGGAATAGACTGAACGAGGAAGAGATCAGTCAATGACAACATCCAAGTTTATGACAGGCAAAAAGACAAATGATGTTACTATTCACTGATGATGACAATGGAGCGGGATGGGAAGACAAGGACATGTTGAATTTGAACTACCTATAAAACATCCATGAGTGGTCTAGTAAACATATAGACATGAGTAAGAGGTGTAGGGAAAGAAGATGGCCTAAAATGTTCCCTGAAAAACACCAACATTAAAGACAGAGGTAAATGCCTAGGTACCTAATGAGATGAGTTAGAAGGAGCAAAAGACCAGATAGCACGTGACCATGGAAATTAAGAGTGATACCTTTTTGAGAAAAACTAAACTGATCATAATACATGTTGAATGTTCCTGTTGTGCTAGACATTTACATACACCAGATAATTTAATCTTCCTAACTCTATGAAGATACTTAGTATGATCTACTTTTTATAGATAAAGAAATTGAAGTTAAGTAATTTAAAATATGTTAGATTTAAGAACCTGAGCTCTTACAATGATATACTTCTCTATTTCAATGTGAAGAAAATATGCTTGTGTATTTGTCTTTTTTTGTTTTTATTGTTGACACTATTACAGATGTCCTCACCCTTTGCTCACCTCCAGCCAGCCCTGCCCCCACTTCCCTCGGCCTTCACACTACTGTCTGTATCATGGGCTATGCATATCTTTTCTTTTTACATATTTTATCATATATACATAATTTGTAAGTAGATTAAAATTAGAGAGTGTTTTAACTTTTAACCTGTTTTACTTTAAGGAACCCAATGAAAGTCTCGATTTTAACTTTAAGGAAATTTGATTACAAGAAAAAACATAAAATGTATTTCATAATTACTCAGATGCCTGAGATTTAAAATGGTGTGCATATAAATCATATAAAAATAAACATCTGAGGAACTAACTTTCATAATAGGCTTATCATTTCAGACAAAATAAGACTAGCTTTATTAATAAGAAAATAAGAGAAGATATCTCAGATTAAATGCTTTTGGCTACTCATTATACCATGCTTCAACTTCTCTATAAGTGCCTCATTGTCATCCAACTTCAATTCGTTGACTTTATCTATCAGTCCTTCAATGTCACCCATACCTGTAATATCCAAAAAAGCAGAATTAACAATAGTACACCTTGCTTTACATTACACAAAATGCATGCACACATGTAATAACCCTGTGAGACAGGCTCTGTTGTTTCTATTTCCCTTTATAGGTGTGAAAACAAGCCAGAGAGGTTAAGTGACAAAGCCCAGGGTTTAATTCCACATTCCATGCTCTCTATAACACCCAGAGACACTACAGAAATTTTACTGCCATTACCACTGCTATAACTACAACCACATATTTTTGTATTGTGCTCTAAAACTTGTCCGAAGAACTTGCCATCTAATAACTCATGTTACCACTCTAATCATCATCCCTATTTGACAAGTGAGGAAGATAAATCATGGAAGGAAATTATTTTCCTGAACTAGTTAGTGAGAGGGCAGGATTATAATTCTAATCTGTCCTAAAGATCCACACTATTTCTTGGAGATTCGTGTGTATCACCCCAGCATACATACCAAGAAGTTTGCTAATGAAAGGCTGTGTTTTGAAAGGTTCAAAGTCATCTATATGTTCCCCTGTACCAATGAAAATAATTGGACTTTTTGTGGCAGCAACTCTGCAAAAAGAAAACATAAAAGGAAGACAAATTTCTCACTTCTTTCAAAGCTAACTAGACAAAGGTACATAGCTCAAGTTTCTAGCAACTCCAAAAGTTTGTTTCTATTTAAACTTCTTTTATAGATCATATTAGGTCCAATATCGGAACATATTTTAAATGATCTATATGAAAGCCACAAACACACACCCCCCCACACACACATAAGCTTAAGATATAGGACAAGAGCATCAATGATACTTACGCACTGAGTGCACCACCTCCTTTTGCATGGCCATCAAGTTTTGTCACTATTACTGAGGCTACATCTACTTTATCTTTAAAAGCCTTAGCCTGGGCTTCACAAGCCTGCCCAATGGAGGCATCCATCACATAAACAATGTTATCAGGTTGCTAGAAAATATAAATAGAAAGTGTACATATTTTTACTGACCTTCAGCAATTTCATCATTAGAAGCTATGTAAAATATTTATTATAATTACTCATTCAATCAACAAATATTTATTGAGGGAGTACTATGTATTAGGCACCATTTATATCTTTTTCTTAGAACCTAAGACAAAGAAATCAATAAGAAAATCCTCCTTGTCAGATTTACATTCTAGTCAGAGGAAGTTGATAATAAATAGACAAATATTTCAAGAGTGCAAAACAATTAAAATGGGATAAAAAATATCAGTTTTGAGGTGTGGGAGACTTCTTTAGTTACAGTAGTCAAAGAAGGCCTTCCTAGAGGTATCATTTGAGCCAAGGCACACATAAACAGAAAGAAGTTATACAAAGATCTGGAAGAATCACATTCTTGGCAAAGAAAAGAGCAAAAGTAAATCAGAAATAAAAAGTAGAAGCATACACAGAAACCAAAGTGAATACAATAGAGGTGAGGCTATTTCCCTTAGTTCTGCTCAACTATGTCAAAATAATAGCATAGCTAAAAAGAAACTGACTAGCATTAACCATTAGCCAAAGAATTTCTGCCTCCACCCCAATGGCAAAACATTGGTTTATAATATGTGCTACAAATTAGCTATAAACTGCTCCTTCTTTTCAAATTACTTCAATCACAATTTTATTTTATTTTTTAAAAGATTTTTTAAAATTTACTTTTAGAGAGGGAAAAGGGAGGGAGAAAGAGGAAGAGATACATCAATGAGTGAGAGAAACATCAACCTCTCACATGTCCCCAACCAGAGACCCAGCGGTAACCCAGAATGTGCCTTGATGGGAAATCCAACTGGTGATCCTTCAGTTCCTGGTATGATGCCCAACCCACTAAGCCACGCCAGTCAGGGCTCCATCACAATTTTAAAGAGACACTAAATGATGGTTAATATTTTTGAATGCTTCATTTTGAAAATCTTTGAAAATTCATCTTAAGCTAAATGTTTCTAATTTAATTTAAATATTTATAGAAAGGAAATTCAACAGCTATCAAAGGTTAATTCTTAATTTTTTTTTGTTATGTTTTCTCATCCATGCTAATAAGATGAATGAGCTAGGAAATTATTTTTCTGATACCAGCTCATGAAAATTTTATACTTAATGTACAGAAGATTAAGTCCTTATCATAGAGATAAAGGTGCCCAAACAAAAATAAATTACTTGGAGTCTGTTTTACGGGCAAAAAATAATTTATATGGATCGTAAACTCAATCAGGTTTAAAATTAAATTAGCCAGTCTTTATAATGTTAAATTGAAGCTTACTTACTATAGCATTAGCAACTTGAAGCATTTCTTCAAACAAAGAGTCTTCTTGTTTATGACGTCCACTTGTATCAACAATAATAATTTCAAAATTTTCATTTTTGAATTTCTCCACTCCTTCAGAGGCAATGATAACAGGATCCATTTCTGTGTAGCTATTTAACATGAACAAATGATTGAACAACCACAACACAAAATTTCCAAATACTAGCAATTTGGAAATTGTTAGTATGCCTTTAATCTGTTCTGGAAAAGTCATAATAATCTCAATTTCACTTTAGAAGAATAAACTCTAATAAATATTAAATATAGCAATTTGCTCAATGGTCCCCAACTTTTTTGGCACCAGGGACGGATTTTGTGAAAGACTGGAGGTAGGGCACAAGAAGTGGAGCTTGGGTGAGCTTCGGGGGTTGTGGACTCTTGAATTTACTTCTAGATCAGCATAAAGAAGTATCCAATTTCTCAATTACAAAATCCTGTATGATTCTGCTGCATGACTTTTCTGAGTAAGTTGTGTTTTCTTTCATTTTTTTGATCCAGTAATTGAACTTATGTTACTTAGTGTTTCACACATGTCCTCTAGTATAGTAATTGAATTTGTGTTACCTAGGGTTTCACACATGCTTTTCCATTCAACATCCTTTTGTAAGCATTACAAAATCCATTAAATGTTCCTGTAAAACATGACTTCTGGGCTATACAGCATTCCATCAGATGGCTATGCTATCATTTATTAAATAAATGCCTTATTATAGGCCATTTAAGGTCTTTCCAATTTCTTGTTATTAAAAATACAGCCGATATGAGAAATACAGTAGTGCTGTTTCTTTGAAATTGTTATGACACACTTCTACAGGCTGAACTTGGATCAAATGGTCTGATCATTTAGACTTTTGGTTTTTAAAATGAAAATGTCTTCCACAAAGTTTAATTTCATTCCTATTTCACTATACTTTCACAATCCTCAAAAATTGATTAGTGGCAACTTTTTATACATATCGATACTGTCAAGTGAAAAGATATATAATGTAAAAAAAAAGTTTTCCCCAAAAATTAACAATACAAATTTAGCAGAAATATACTTAATAAAAATATGTGTGAGATTTAATTAAAGAAAGTTACTGGTATGGACATAAATTTTTTTTTAAGATTTTATTTATTTTTTAGAGAGAGGGGGAGGGAGAAAGAGAGGGAGAGAAACATCAATGTGTAGAGGGTTGCCTCTTGCACACCCCCTACCGGGGACCTGGCCCGCAACCCAGGCATGTGTCCTGACTGGGAATCGAACCAGTGACCCTGTGCTTTGCAGGCGGGTGTTCAATCCACTTAGCCACACCAGCTTGGTCCAGGACATAAATTTTTTTTTAACAAAAAAGACATATCAAGTTCCTAAATGGAACTACACAAATACAGTAAAGATGTCAGTTCTACCCTGAATTAATTGATTTCAGTGTAGTTCCAATCAAAATCTTGGGGAGACTTTTTCTTTTTTGAAACTTAATGAAAAATTCCAAAATTTATCCAGGGAAATAAGCTGGTGAAAATAGGCCAGAAAAATGTCAAAAAAGAAAATATAGACTAGTTATTACCATGTATTTTAAATGTAAGATCCAATTAAAATTTATAATTGTGCGAAGAAATATGATCAAATATGTTAATAAGGAAATTGATTAAATACATATACGCATACAAATACAATGATGTCATAAAGAAGAATTATCTTAAACAGTATAGTCTGTTACAGATTAAGATCCCATTTTTTGCCCTGGCTTGTGGAGCTCAGTGGACTGAGCAAGGGTCTGCAAACCAAAGGGTTGCTGGTTTGACTCCCAGTCAGGGCACATGCCTGGGTTGCAGGCCAGGTCCCCAAGTAGAAGGCATGCACGAGAGGCAGCCACACATTGATGTTTCTCTCCCTCTCTTTCCTAAAAGTAAATAAATAAAATCCTTTTTTTAAAAAATCCCACTTTTGCCCTGGCTGGTGTAGCTCAGTGGATTGAGCGCGGGCTGCGAACCAGGCATCGCAGGTTCAATTCCCAGTCAGGGCACATGCCTAGGTTGCAGGCCATGTCCCCCAGCAACCGCACACTGATGTTTCTCTCTCTCTCTCTCCCTCCCTCCCTTCCTTCTCTAAAAATAAATAAATAAAATCTTAAAAAAAAAAAAGAAAAGCAAGAGTTAAATCTAAAAAAAAAAAAAATCCCACTTTTTAGTGATTGTTTTAATGGAGTAAAAAATACATAGAAAAGTTGCACAAATTATCAACTCAATGAATTTTCCTTTCAGTTTGCAGGCTGGTGCTCAAATCCACTGAGCCACACCAGCTAGGGCTCTAGTCAATGAATTTTCACAAAGCAAACACACCCAGATCAAGAAACAACAACCAGCACCTCACTCCATCACTATTTTGTCATTAAGATCCCCTTTTTAATCAACTCTATATTGGTATATCCACATACAATAAAATGCACTATTTTAAATGTTCATTGGATGAGTTAGACAAATTTATATAACCCATATAATCACTATCACAGCAACTGAAGTACAAAGCACTATAAGATTCCATTTCAATTTAAAACCATCTATTGCCCTGGCTGGTGTGGCTCAGTTGGTTAGAGCGTCATCCCATAAACCCAGAAGTTGTGGGTTCGATTCCCCATCAGGGCACATGCTTGGGTTCAGTCCTGGGTTGGGGAACGTGCAAGAGGCAAAATCAATAGATGTTTCTCTCTTACTCTCTCTCCCTCCCTTCCCCTCTCTCTAAAAGAAAAAAAAAGTAATAAAATAAAGTGATCTATTTATCTATCTGCGTGTTCAGTTGTATAGCCACTGAAAACAAGCACAGATGGACAAGCTAAAAACTAACTGGGCAGTGAAACTGTTAGTACTTGCACTTCTTTAATTTAAAACTTTTGATTAAAATAGTGGTTTTTGTTTTAACTTAAATTTTTTTTAGATTGATTTATTTTTTAGAGAGGGAAGGGAAGGAGAAAGAGAGAAAGATACATCAATGTGTGGTTGCTGGGGGCCGTGGCCTGCAACCCAGGCATGTGCCCTGATTGGGAATTGAACCTGCGATGTTCTGTGCTCAATCCACTGAGCTACGCCAGCCAGGGCAAAATAGTGGTTTTTTTAAAGACAGGGAAAATTATGTAACAGTTCTGTATCTACTACCTCCCCTCACCAAATGTTATATATATATTTAACATTGCAGATATAATTCAAGTTCCTTCCCAGTCCCATTCCCTTCAGCCCTCCATGAGGAAACAAAGCTCACTAATACTTTCGTCCCTATGTCATATGTTTTTTTAAGTTAAATGAATAAAGGAGAGATTTTTTTTAAAGATTTTATTTATTTATTTTTTAGAGAGGGAAGGGAGAAAGAGAGAGAGAGAGAAACATCAGTGTGCGGTTGCTGGGGGACATGGCCTGCAACCCAGGCATGTGCCCTGACTGGGAATTGAACCTGCGATGCCTGGTTCGTAGCCCACGCTCAATCCACTAAGCTACACCCGCCAGGGCAAGGAGAGATTATTTAATAAATGGTATTTATTGAGAATACTGGTTAAGAATTAATGCTCTGGTTTTGGCCAAAAGTTCAAGTAATTATCAACTATATTACATCATTTGCAAATTTTGAATCTGACAGATATAACTGTTTATTATCCTATGATTTTCAAATCTACATTAGAAACAGTTCTTATCCTAAAAATAAAATTCCTAACATTATTCTTTAATATATCTCTTTAAAATTATCATAAAATGTAACTAAAAGAAAAAAAACTTTAATGAAGAACATATAGCCAAAGTTCACTAAGTTCAGCTTTTTTGGTCGGCCATAAAGGAGAAGGAAATGACTAACAAAATGTCATCTATTTAGCCCTGGTTGGTGTAACTCAGTGGATTGAGCGTGGGCTGAGAACCAGGCATCGCAGGTTTGATTCCCAGTCAGGGCACATGCCTGGGTTGCAGGCTGTGGCCCCGAGCAACCGCACATTGATGTTTCTCTCTCTCTCTCCATCCCTCCCTTCCCTCTCTAAAAATAAATAAAGTCTTAAAAAAAAATCTTAAAAAAAAATGTCATCTATTTAATTACTTCAAATTTTAGCTTCTTTAAACTTTCTTTCTGAGGGTAAAATAAACCATTTACATGAATAAAGTTAAGAAAAATGCTATTTCCTCAAACAAGTCCTTCTATATTCGATCTAGATTCATTTCTTTTTTTTTCCATTACTATTTATCCTCTTGATCTCCTACCTGCCCCCACAATCACCACACTGGTATCCATGGCCATTAGTCCTTATTCCTTTTTGCTGTATCCCTCCACCCTCTAACCCTCCCAGAGCTGTCAGCCTGCTCTCTATCTATGAGTCTGTTATCTATTTTGCTTGTTATTCAGTGAATATGAGTGAAATCATATAGCATTTGTCTTTCTCTGACTGGCTTATCTCACATAGCATAATATTCTCCAAGTCCATCCACGCTGTCACAAAGGGTAACATTTTCTTTTTTATATCTGAATAGTATTCCATAGTCCCTTTATCCACTCATCTACTGATGGACACATTGGAGGCTTCCATATCTTGAGGACTCATTTCTTTTCTTTTTAAAAAGATTTTATTTATTTATTTTTAGAGAGAAGGGAAGGGAGGGAGAAAGAGAGGAAGAGAAACATCAATACATGGTTGCCTCTCATGTGTCCCCTACTGGGGACTCAGCTCGCAACCCAGGCATGTGCATTGCCTAGGAATCGAACCCACGACCCTTTGCTTCGCAGGCCTATGCTCAATCCACTGAGCTACACCAGCCAGGGCTTAAGGACTCATTTCTTTTAATTAATCATTATAACATATGCAAACTACCTAACAGAATAGCAATATATAAAAGGAACAAGAGCAATGATCAGAATACCTAAGATATCTGTAGATTATAAGCCATTTTAAGATGATTGAACTTTTTAAAATGATATACTGAAGAAAGAGACAAAATAGAATTCACCACTGTATGTTTAATCAAGGAACGCTTCAGATAGGTCTTGACAGAAATAAAATGAATAGAGAAGCAGAAGGAGGTTAGAAGTATGCAAAAGCAGGATGATAAGCAGGCCAGGCAGAATTAAAAAGTATACAATGTCAATTCTGATCTATCAGGCTGAACCAGAACAGTCATGTTATAATAAAAGTTAGTATTATTAAATATATCCCAACTTTGTTCCAGAGAGCATTTATGTTTATAGGTACAGATTATGTGACTAGATAGCATAAAATAAAGATAGACAAGATGAGGCACCTCAGTATCAAAATTAAAAAAAAAAAAAACACCTACCTTCCATAGAACGGAATTCTTGCTTTAGTAGCATTCTGTTTTAGTTGATCAAAAGCCCCTATGAGATAAAGAATTAATGAGTCCTAGAATTTAAAAATAAAAATTACAGAAAACAAATCTTCAAATTTCAACACATTACCTGCTCTGAATGTGTCTGCACATATCAAACAGGTCTTCCAACCTTTCCTCTGGTAATAATAAGCTAACTGGAAAAGAGAGATTAAAAATATATAAGATCAATAAATATAAAGCATTACATAATTTTTTGTTTATCCTTGTTATTTAGGAAGAAAGTAAAACTACTTATATTCTCCTAAGAGTGATATTATTAAATTTTGAATACAGCAAATTTCCTAAATCATAGTTTAAATTTTAACTGCCATACAGTCACAAAGGATATAAAATGATCAAGCAAAAAATGACTATAGTACAAAATGTTAATGACTATTAGTATTAATTAAGTATAAATAATCATATAATCCCCTAAGAAATAATTCTTTGCCTTTTTCTAAACCATAACACAGTGAATGCTTGTAAAGCAAAATGTGGTAACAAAGTTAAGGCACGCAATTCTGGAGGAAAGGGTGGTATAATGAATTAAAAATTAGCATAAGGATAAGCAAAATAAAGATATGTATTATGCTTGGTATGACACTGTGAAAAGGGAGTCTTGAGCCATCAGAGATATTCCATTTTTTTTCCTCTAAAAAACATAGACTCATCTCCTTTAAAGGACAGGAAGTCTTTCTGGACAAAGAAATAGCATAGTTATACTAAAGTCTATCACTCTTACAAGAGAGACTGAAGGATTATTTTTTCCTATCCTACAAAACCTATCACAAATACATACTAGATACATCAAGTAACACAAAACCATAAAGCAACAACACTATAAAGACTGGCTTTAACATAAACTTTGAATTATACAAATATCTTCTCCACGACCTTATTTTAAAATTAAGTAAATTTACCTTTGAACATGTGGTAGTTTTACCACTCCCTTGCAATCCAACAAACATGATCACATTCTGTTTTCCTTTAGTGGGTGTCCATGCTTTAACTCCAGGGTCTACAAGCTACATTCCAAAAATAAACAGAAAATCAGATTAACATATGCTTATAGTCAAAACCCCTCTCTCTCTCCACAACTTTTAAACTGTAAAAATAATTTAAGGACATTTGGTATAAAAGGCAGCCATGACTCTACCATTCTAATGTAACTATTTCCCTTTGTATACATATAGTGAAATTTAAGGACTTAAAATAATTCATTGTGCAAGCTTGTATTTCCAAACCAATCCAGAGTAAGGATCTCAAAACACTTTTTAGGACAAAACAGAATGTGAATAAAATGTGAGACCAAGTATGAGTCAAAGGAGCAATCTACATCAGCATTGCAGAAATATGAAAATATATGTAAAGGACACAAATTAATTTTTAAACTCCTAGTAATGGCATTTTAAAAACCAAAACAATTGATGCTAACTTTAATATTGTATTAAACTCAATACATCTAAAATATTTACATTTCAACATGTAGTCCATATTTTAAAAATAAGATATTTTAATATTCCCTTTTCCTATACTAGGTCTTCAAATCTGTATGTATTTCATACTTACAGCACATTTTAATTTGGACTAGTCACATCACAAAAGTGCTCAACAGCCACATGTGGCTAATGGCTATAATATTGAGACAGTACCTATCTTGATGTTTGACATGTTTATGTATGAACAAAATTACAGATTACACATGAAGACTTTCCAGGTCAGTTAAATATCAAATTCTCCAAAGCCAAAGATCTACTGTTGTATAAATTCATTATATTTAGAGGGTTAGTAAAAAATAATCACCAATTTTATAAGCTCAGTGGAAAACTAACATTCACATATGAACAGTTCTCAAAGTAACAAACTGACTCATTTACAAGTCAGTTGTTTGAAGCTGGAAACATGTATCTCCATGTAATAATAAAGCCATAGTAATAGTTAATGTCCTAGACCAGAGGCTGGAAAACTGTGTGTATAAAAAGTTTTATTGGAACACAGCCACGCCCATTCATTTACTGCTCTTGTGCTACAAGGGCAGACCTGAGTCGCAACAGAAGTAGCCCATAAAACCTCATCTAGTTCTTAAGAGGAAGTTTGCCCAGCCCATGCTAAAAGATACCATAAAAGTTGCATAACCCATATTATACCTGAGTTTTGAGGAAAGCCATGTGAAGAGAGAAAAATAACACACATTTAGCCATCTCTTTCCCAGGCACAGACCTATAGCCTTAAGAGAAATTCTGAAATAGGCAAAATCTGTCTTAAACTTATATCCAAGGCACCCGCCAGGTAGCTCGGTTAGAGCATCGTCCCAATACACCAAGGTTGCAGGTTTGATATCCAATCAGGGTACATACGAGAAGCAATCAATGAATGCATAAAAACATGGGATAACAAATCAATGTTCCCCTTCTCTCCCCCCTCCTTCCTCTCTCTAAAATCAATAAATAAAAATTTCAATGAAAAACAAATCCACACCCTTTCCTTCTA
Source organism: Tonatia bakeri (assembly GCA_004024845.1). Taxonomy (NCBI): domain Eukaryota; kingdom Metazoa; phylum Chordata; class Mammalia; order Chiroptera; family Phyllostomidae; genus Tonatia; species Tonatia bakeri. The sequence continues at coordinate 48,844 of PVIA01007998.1, forward strand.
GATCCTTTCAGAACGCTGACGCTACCCTACATTTACATTCTCTATCATCTCATGGCCAAAAAGGCTCTCTATGAACCTATCACATGAATTATTATTTTATAAATCTATTCTTCCAGCTGCACTTTATAGTAGCAGTACTGAACTTTTTAGTCTAAGGACTCCTTTATAATCATGGTGGTTTGTAAAGGTTAGCTACAATGTGGAGTCTGAAACCATATAAATTGTCATACTCTAGTACAGTGATTTTCAACATTTTTCACCTCATGGCACACATAAACTAATTACTAAAATTCTGTGGCACACCAAAAAATGTATTTTTTGCTGATCTGACAAAAAAATAGGTATAAATTTTATTCATTCACACCAGATGGCTAGTGTTGTGTTGGCAGTTGGCATTTTTTATTTGATAGTCTAAAGGAAAAGAGGTCAGTGCCCCTGACTGAATAGTCAGGCATTGCATGTTTTAAAAATTCTTGCCCCACAGTGGTTGAAAAATCCCTGCTCTATTGCATTAAAATCTGTTATTGTATCTTGTACTTTGCATGGATCTTATACTGGTGCATGATTTTCTAACTTCATACATTAGTCATTTTGAAAATATTGGGGTTTGCATTCACTATAAAACATCAAATGATTTTATTTATTAATATCAATACTGATCTCACCAGAAAAGTAAATATTAGGACACTGTCAAATTCATGGTAGAGATATAAATTTCTAGTTTTTACCTGAAAGCTTGAATTTTATCACTGGCCACAATATTGTTAGTTATCTGTCCCTAAAGTGACCGGCTCACTTTATTTACTTAGGAGAAAATATTTGCCAAATGTCCAAGTCTGAATAGCCACAGATCACCTGTCTTTTGTTAGTTCACATAAAAATGGTAATCTAGAAAAAAAGTGGCTTACAATCAATGATACATGTGCTTTCAAAGCAACCATCAAATTTCAGTTTGCAGCAAAAGGGCTTTATATGTATTTCCCCTTTCACTACACAAAATCTTATAAAGACATGTATACTCAAGCGTCAAGGTTTAATACAACTAATAATTTTTATTGTTCCATCAAGGACATTCTTTTTTTAATATTTTTTTAATTGATTGATTTTAGAGGGAGAGAGAGAGAGGAAAAAAACATCGATTTTTGTTCCATTTATGCATTCATTGGTTGATTCCTGTATGTGCCCTGACCAGGGGTCAAACCCACAACCTTGGTATATCAGGACAATGTTCTAACCAACTGAGTACCCAGCCAGGGCCATCAAAGACATTCTTAAATGCAACTGGTATTTTTTATTTTTTATTTTTACTGCAAGTAGGTAATAAAGAGTACAATGACAACCAGTATAGTCTGGTACCACTGTTTTGATTGATCCTAAGGAGTTTTACCTACAATTGCTTTTGTACCATCAGTGCAAATATCAATACAGTAAAAGAAACAAAAAAGGCAAATAATGTCTTAGTGTTACTGTGAAAACAATTCGACCTTACTTTGTACAACACTGCTCTGGACCATAAGCTTCTGTGTATAAAGACAGGTCTTACTCATCTGTGTTATCAGCAGCTTTTGGCACACTGCTTAGAATAAGGCAGATACCCAATAAATGCTTCTTAATGAACCACTTGATGCTCCAGAATTGCCTACAGATGCCAATGCCTAAAAATAACAATTTTTCCTCACCCGTGCTTACCTCTGGTGCTAGATGAAAAGTCCTACACAACGAATTTGGAGATGAGGTCTGGGTCTGCCACTTTCTAGCTATCTTATTTTTCTCAACTGCAAACTGAGCAGTATGACTGGATAAATTCTCTGATCCCTTTCTGCTCCAAATTTCCTTAGTCATTAACTAGTCTATAGAACTATACTGAAGTGACATAGCCATCTGAGATAACTAGACTCTTACGAAGTACTAATCAGCTATGCAGGAACCTAAAGACTAAATGAAATTAATCACACAACATAGGGAAAAATATGAGGAGACCACTAACAAACATCTGTTGCTCTTAAAAAAAAATTTTTTTAGTTCCTTCTTTTTTCTCCCCCACCATTAGACCATTCATATTTTTTAAAGCTCTAAGATTTTCACCATGATTTTCATGACAGCAGCTGCAATATCAGTTCTAAGGTGAGACAGGGTAATAATATTGATTACATAAGTTATATTTACTACATGCAAAACAAAATTTCACTAACTCAAAATTTCTTATAATCTAGGCAAGAGTTAGGATATTTGGTCTTTTCAAAGGAAATTCTGTACAAAATGAACAATGTGGAAAAGAACATTTGCCCAGGGTGACTTTCTACACAATAGCAAGACCTTCAATAGGTAGAACTTGGTATTAACTTTTTGGAACATGGCTTTGATATTTTTTTACAGCAATAGTGCTGGCCTTCATATCTGTACTCAGAATTTTATATTCAGAAAAGTTTATAATAAAAATAAGCCACTTTAGAAAAGTTAATAATCCTCAATATTTTTAATACCGATGAATAGTCTATAAAAACAGAAAAAAAGTTTTCTGAAATAGTATTTCTGTTTGCAGGAGTCTTGATATACTTTTACCTTCACAAGTTCTTTAAATACAGCATGCTGAATCATTTTTCTTTTGTTAAGACCAGATGCCATCTCCTCCAGATCAATAGCAGACCTTCATGATGATGGTATTTGGGGGCAAGAGGGAGAAAAGCCAGTTAAGAGACTCTGAAAAAGAAGTTTCTGCCCGAAAAAATGTGGGACCATTCAATCATTCATATTAATAGCCTTCTAATTAACATGCATATAATTACTAAAAATTCAAAAGCCTGTACCATAAAGAATTTACCATGAAATATTAGATGCAAGACTTTGGTTAGTTTTGCAGGGCTCTTTTTTGGGGGGCGGGGGGTATGGAATGTAAATATTAACTTGTCTTCACATCATTGCAAAGTATTAATTTTATTTATCTTTCTTGCAGCTTAGCTACTTAGGTATCTTTACATCTAGCAGAAAATAAGATTAATTTCTCTCCTACATGTTTAAATGCTAGTAGCTCTACATATCCAGTCTGATAACACGAAAAGGAAGGGCAGCCCGAGTGTGACAAGGGCTAGGATTCAGGCAGTTAACTGAGTTGCCTACATTATTCTAGTGTCCTGCCCCAGTGCCCCTCCCAATGAACACAAAAACTGAGGCCATACATTACTCCTTCATTCAAATATGGACAAAGAAACCAAAAAGGAAACAAGAGAGAAGACAACTCTCCAATATAATCAGAAGGAGACCAATTAATGCCATCCTGAGTCTGAAGAAGATAAAATGGCACCACTTTTCTATAAAGAATCTAAATTGTTAAAAAGCTTTTATAATAAAATACTATACAGTATATGATTGAACCTATCCAAATATAGTAGTAAAATGGAAAGAAATCCATAATGAAATGAAAGCCACATGTAGCTTATTTTTTGAACAATCATTACGAAAACATCCTGTACACACAATCTTCTAACATATAAGTTTGATTCTCTGCCAGTGCTATATGGCAGAAACATTTCATGATACATCAGACTTTTCAAATTAGCTCTTTATTCCATTAAACTAAATTTAGTTTTGCCTGTTTCATTACCTAATTAATTAAACTTACTTGACATTTTCTCTTAGTTGTTTCACTAGTTTAATATTAACATCTGCTTCCAACAATGCTGTACATACTTCTTTTAGCATAGCATTTAATACCTGCAAATAAATAAAAATTTAAAATGCTCAGTGTTATCAATCGTGTAAAACAATAGTTGATCAGTTATCCGTTACTACCATAGCTTAATAAAAACAATATTACACTATTGGGGGAACAAAAAGTTTTTGTTAGAGAGATCATCGTATTAAATGTTAAGTCATTTTAAGTAGGTATTATTACAATTCTATTCATATGGTAAAGTAATAATAAAGACAATATACAAGCCAAAGAAAGTTATTACACAATAGTGTTGCCACTGAAGTTTCCTATGTCACTGAACACCTCCTATTGCTTATATGCAACACTTTATCTTCACAGTAATTGCTTAACTGGCCTAACATGGAGGAAAATGTAACAAAAGAAAATGATCTAGTGTGACCTAACAGTTTTACTATTTCCATTTAGAGCAGAGGAACAAAGTAAAAAAAAAAAATGCTCCTCCACTAATAACTAACATAACACATGTGTTTGAGTGGCAAGGCATTGTGATTAAAAGATCAGAAACTACAGTCTTAAGAAAAGATGAGGCTTTTGCTGCTATGTAAATAAGTGTTTATACACTAGCTCCATGAGGGCAGGGATTTTAGTCTATTTTGTTCACTGCTATATTCCTCATGCCAGCAAAAATGTAGGCCCTTAAATACTTCCTGAATGAACTCTCATCTTCGGCTTCCTGTGTCCTAAGAGGCTTATCAGATTTCTGTATCCCTCATTAAAGGGATCTGATAAAAATGGAGCTGATCTTTCATTAGAGGGATTTCTTCTTGTTAATTCCTAGCAGCATAGTTCGAAGAACAAAAAAGCTACCAACTCAAACAATAGCTACTATTCTACCTCCCACCAACACTCTTCTTCCTACTTTCTTTTTTCTCTACAATAAACATAAAGCTGTTATTTGATTTATTCTGAGTTCCAGAGATTAAACAGTGGTTTAAGCTATCATTTATTATTTAATAATAATTATTAGAAAAAGCCCTGGATGAAGAATTAGAAAAAAGATTATAATCCTGGTTTTTCCAATAAATAGACATGTGAAACTGTCTTTCTGTTGCTATTAAATGAGAGGCTAAACTAGCTAAGCTCAAAGATTGTTTCAAAATTTAATAGCACTCAATTACTGTGTTGATATCAAATTTAACAATAGAATTTTTTAAAACCTCCACATTAGAAAGTACTTTTTAAGAAACTGTTGACACTATTATAGATGTCCTCCATCTTCCCCCACTCCCCGAAAGTACTTTTTACCTATTTACTTTGATTCTTAAAACCATCTTGTAAGGTAAGTGCTATTTTCTCATTTTATATATTAAGAAATCTGAAGTTGACTTGCCCAAATTTCTATCACACAGCTACTAAGTAGGATGCTAAACAAGGTCTTCCAAAACCAAGTGCAGTACTTTTTCATTGGTACCACAATATATATAATGTATTCTTGTGGATTATAATCACCCTTTTTTAACTGACAAACCATAAAATACAATGTCTGGGGAAAAATGGGTGAAACAAAAATCTTAAAACAATAAAGCCAGGAAGAAGAATATTTCAGATACCATACAATGAGTCAGCTTACAAAATCTCCTAAAAACTGAAAGAAGACTTCAGAGAAAATAAATCAAAGTAGCTTAGATGAAAATATTAGCTTTATATAAGAATGCTAAAGAAAAGCCAAGGAGAAAAGGTCAGGTACACACATGCCCAGCCAAGATGAAAGAGGCAGGATACTGAAATTTTAAGCCTATGTCAAGAGAAAAAGCAAGAGTATACTTATAGAACTAAGTTGTTTTCAAAATATAAAATATATGCATTTTTACATGTAAATTAAGGTTTTGTTCTATTGTACTTCTTTATAGAAAGTTGAAATTAATAGTAAGATAATTAACTCTCAATTAAAAAAACACTAGTATATCCACTTTAGGATTTTATCTACGCATATTAAATCAACATCAAGATAAACATAAATACAGAAGTTACTAATAATCCATCTCCCCAATGCTAGTGATGATGTGCAGTAATACATATTTCACGTATTTTACATACCTCTTCATTGATAATGGTGGCATTGCTCAAAGAGCGTAATGCTGATGTTATTTTTCTTCCAAGGTCTGCTAGTACCATCTTGAAGGTTTTGAGACGTGATTACAAGGAAATCTAGGAAGAAAAAAAAATTAAATAAAAACATTTGAAAATAATCAATACCAGTTCCCACAATTATAGACTTCTAAAGACACTATTATAGTGTCTTTGAAAATAATCAATACCAGTTCCCACAATTATAGACTTCTATAGACACTATTATAGATGTCTATAGAGTATTTAAGAGTATTTAAGTTCAAATGAAGGTATCTAATGTTTAGATACTATAACTTCAACTTCTATAGCTTCAACCTGCAGCTTTAGTACAATCAGGTCCAAAGCTAAAGCTGCCACTTGGTTATGATGCCTTATGTTTGAACACCTAATTGGAATATTCTATATGAATCAATAAATTCAGTATGTCAGATAAAATGTTTTGCCTAAATTAAATCTGTTCTCATTTTGGACATACTTGTGAGTATGAGTAACTGATGTATTGTGTACATCTTTAAATGAAAAGAAAGAAAAAAAAAGAAAGAAAAAGGTAAATTCTCCCCTCAGGTATATTGTCTAATTTAGTAAATTGAAGGACTTTTTTCCCCAATTATTTTGATTCACGATCTAAGCAAAACAAACAAATAAACAAACCCATTCACAAAAGTTTTATTTAATAAATCATTTAAACTCACAGGGGTGTTCAGCCTGCAGCCCACTGGTCCCATGTGGCCCAGGATGGCTATGAATGAGGTCCAACACAAAACTGTAAATTTACTTAAAACATTATGAGATTTGTGTGTGTGTGATTATTTGTTGCAATGTATTTAATATGTGTCCCAAAACAACTCTTCTTCCACATGGCCCAGAGATGCCAAAAGGTTGGACACCCCTGAGAGTTTTCACACACATTATATTATCTCATTTTATTCGTCTAACAATCAAGAAAAGTGGCATATTATTAATCTCCCTATTTTAAAGCTGTTCTTGACTCCCCAAATCTAAGCCAAGATAACCTCAAAGGTTATTTCCAGCTCTAAAATATTATGGTTTTATAAAGTGTGTAGATGTACCTACTACATGTTAAATCAGGATGCAAAGACTCATGAATGGTAAATAAGAAATATGACTTGCAGTCCCTGCTCTCAAGTTGCTTATTTCCTAGCTGGCAAGATAAGGAACATATATTAACAGCAAAATAAAATATTAAGAGAGAATTCCTCTTGCCTGTCTTTGAACAGGGACATCAGCTTTCCCTGCCTTCAAACTCAAAATGAAACATCAGTCCTTCTTAGGTCTGAAGCCTGCCAGTCTTCAAACTGGAACTGCACCATTGCTCGGCTCTTCTGAGTCCCATCCTGTTGGAGCACCCTATGGATCTTGGGACTGTCAGCCTCCATGATCACATGAGCCAATTCCTCACAATAAATCTCTTTTTGTATGTGTGTATAAACATATACATATCCTACTGGGTCTGTTCCTAGGGAGAATCTTGACTAATACCAGTACTAGTATTAGTCAAGATTCTCCCTAGAACTAGTACTAGTAAAGTACTAGTTCAAAGCTAGCAATAAAAATTTATGGTCAACTACCAATTATTATTTCTGTAATAATTCAAAAGAAGGAAAAACAGGCTCAAGTAAACAGAATAGGCTTTATTAGAGGGTTGAATATGAATTTGGTCTTGAAATACGGCTAGAATTGGCATAGGTGGAGGAGAGGACAAAGGGAATTTGAAGAAAGTGAAGTGGCACAAGCAAAAATGAAGACATGGAAAAGCCTGAGACGTACTTATACCTAATGTATGCACTGTCCTTACAGATTATTGAGTATTATTTGGGGACAATAAATAAAACATTCTGGTCAGGACAGCAGGGTACATAGTTAGAAGGAAATACAGGTTATAAAAAGCTCTAAAAACCAGGTTAAGCAATGTCAATTGTCCAACATAGCAACACTGGCAGAGAAGTTCATTGTTTTAAACAACTGTTTTGTTAACCCTTCCAAACTAATCTAGTCTAATTTAGTAAACCAAGATTATCATGACTAGGTCTTATCTACAGAGTATACAAGAGATTAAAAATAAGACAAATGGGAGTAAGGAAGAGCTGATTCACTGAGCACAGGGAAAGTGGAGAGATGAGGGAAGTCAAAAGAAAAAGAAAGGGAAAATGCACTACGGGACCAATCACTGGCAAAGACATTCTAGGTTGAACTTTAAACTAGACACTACCCTTCCACTCAGGTTAAATTTTATAATTTGTAACCTAAAAAATTACTACCAACACTTGATGGAAATAAAAAAAAATGTGCTTACCGTAAATTTTTTACAATTACATGGTTACTTAACTTGAAAGAGCAACTGCTTCATAGAAAAGATGACCTTTGTATTCCTTTTCCCATACTCATTATGCTAAATTATTACTGCTCCAGTGAACATGTTTCAGTTCATCTCCTTACCACTCACTGCATTACCAGGAGTGATATACTGTAATATTAATTATGACACCACAATTAACTTTTTGAAAGACCATGTCATAACAGATCATCCTCTATTTTAAAAAGCTATACTAGTGCCCTGGCTGGTGTGACTCAGTGGATGGAGTACCAGTCTGTGAACCAGAGGGAGGCCGGTTTGATTCCCAGTCAGAGCACATGCCTGGGATGCAGGCCAGGGCCCCATTTGGGGCACGCAAGAGGCAACCACACATCACTGTTTCTCTCTCCCTCTCTTTCTCATTCCCTTCCGCTCTGTCTATAAATAAATAAAATCTTTAAAAATATAAAAAATAAAAAATAAACCTACCTTCCCATGTTAACTGGCTCTTTTGAATTAAAAGTAAAAAACTTCTGTGAAGTTTCCCAACATATTTTTCCCTTATGTAAGTACTTACTGGCAGCATATTTTAAAATATTTTTGCCTGATTATAAAAACCTGTACTTCAGTAGAGGAATAATAATATTTAGTGTCATTTATTTATACAGTGTTTCCTCTGCAATTTCCAAGGATGTGTTTCTGAAAACTCTGGTGTTAGAATTCTGCTCAAAACCTCAACAACTTCCCATTTCATGTAGCAGGGAAGTCCTTAGAATGAATGGACTGTAAGGCACTTCCAAACACACAAAGACACACACACAAAACACATGCATACACTTGACTGCAAATCACACTGACCTTGCTGTTGATGCTGCTCATTTCCACCTCAGGGCCTTAGTACTAGCCAACATACTCTTCCCTGGATGACAATATAGCTCCTTCCCTCACCTCCTTCAGATTGTTGTACAGATGCAGTTTCTCAATAAGGTCTTCCCTAACCACCTGTTAAAAACTGCAACCCCTGACCCTTTTTTCTCTCATTGTTCTATTACCAACTAACACATAATTTATTTATATTGTTTATGGTCTATATATAATACCAAGTAAAATGTAAGCTGCATGAGGCCAGGTATTTTTGCCTCTTGTTCTCTTCTGTGAGCTCCCTGCTTTATCTATCCTCAAACATACACAGTAAGCTTTAATAAAAATGAGCTTTATGAATGTATTTAAGACTTTAGGAAAAAAGCAAGACTGGGGAACCAAAGTCATGAAAGGTCTTACAAATATCTCTTAAAAACCACTAAAATAAATCAGTGGAGATAATGTGACAATTCAAAAGAAAATCAATGACCTAGGTAACTGATCCTGTACTATTAACATTCATTTGCCCTTATTTGAAAATCACACAATGTTGTACACCTGAAACTAATATTGTATGTCAACTATAATTGAAAAAAAAATCAATGACCTAAGTAACTGCTATTGTTCAATTAATACTTACTTGCCATTACTTATTATAACTTTTCAGAATTTCCCTAAAAAGGATTTCCAACAAGATTCTTGAAAATTAACTTTACCTTGTTCTAATATCACTAAAATGCAAAACATCTTTTTAAATGTTAATAGCTAATCCTGAAACTCAAATTGTTGTGATTTATAATTCAAGCACACTCACTCAAAATTCTCTAGGCTAACTAAAAAAATTTATAGAAGTAAATTTATGTATACTAGAATTTCATAAAAAAGGAATCTGTACTTAGATGGAGCTGTTGGAAAGGTAAGGGATTACTGTATAAGCACTACTTCATTTGGTTTAATACTTATTATCTTATTCCACCCTCACAATTTTATGACATAATCAGGTTAAAGAATGGAACCACCATTCCCTACAAAAAATAAATAAATAAATAACTTCCCACAGTCCCTTGGCTACACAGCCTTAGATCCTAGAGTATGAATGATACTTTAAACAAGGTTGAATATCCCTGTGGGCAAACTGCAGAGACAACTTTTGCTCTATATTACGAGGGAAGAAGCCATATTCTGAAAGCAAAAATGCACATTCTCCCTCATGGAAGAGTAAGTGTAATGTCCAGAAAGTATGTACAAGGATGGATCTTGGCCCAAGTCACATGTTCTTGTAGTCTGACTAGGAGCTGGGTAGTGAGGTGATGGAAACAGCCTCAAGTATGGGGCGCCCTAAGTAAGTCAAGCACAGGCCGAGTATCATACTTACCGGCTGCAGTGTGAAGTACTGGAAAGAGCATGGGCTTTGGAGTCTGACAGACTTGGATTCAAATCCCAGCTCTGCTACACACTGGCTGTGTTACTTTGGGTAAATTATTTAATCTCTCTGAGCCTCACTTTCCTCACCTGCAAAATGGAAATAATACCATTATCAAGGTAGTTACCCTGAAGGGCTGTTGTGAGGAGGACTAAGTGAGACACCATGTATAAAACTATCTGCAAGTGCCTACTATATTAACTACTAACTTGCTTTCATAAGTGACACCAACTGGCTCTCCCTATATTATCTGGAGTGTGACTCAACTGGAAATTTTCTGAATAATGCTACTAAAGTACCTGTCTCATTACCCAGAAGCCACCTCTGGAATCTTCAACACTTAGCACCATGTTGTATGTACCTGGTTATTATTCAATAGAAGCTGGAGTCTCCAAACAGCCACTTTTCTGTACATAAACAATTCTAAATATTCCTGCCAGAACCTTGCCTGATCTGAGATTATATAAATAGTTTCTGATGATAAAATATTTCAAATTCTATTACAGTCATGCACTGTAATGCTCATAATGTTTCATTCAATAACAGACCACATATACTATGGTGATCCCTTATGATTATAATGGAGCTGGAAAATTCCTATTGCCTAGTGCCATCACGGCAATCAGAACATGGCAGTGCACATGTCGGTGGTGATGCTGGTGTACAGGGTTTATAAAACCTACAGTAGCGTACTTTCATTTACCATTCACCCACTGATTCACCCAGAGAAACCTACAGTCCTGTAAGCTGCAGTCATGGTAAGTGCCTTTTACAAGTGTACCATTTTTTATCTTTTATACTGTATTTTTACTGTCGCTTTTTTATGTTTAAACACACATTATGTTTGTTTTATGTTTAAACAAACAAATGGTATGTTACTTACCATTGTGTTATAACTGCCTACAGTGTTCAGTATCAGTAACATGCTGTATATCTATATAGCTCAGGTGTGTAGTAGGCTATATATCATGTGGTTTGGTAAATGTACTTTATGATGTTCACACAATGACAGAATTGCCTAAGAATACATTTTTTTAACTGATTGATTTTAGAGAGAGAGAGAGGAAAGAAGGGAGGGGGAAAAGAGGAGGGGGAGAGAGAGAGAAACATCAATTTGTTGTTCCACATACTGATGCATTCTTTGGTTGATTTTTGTATGTGTCCTGATCGGGAATTGAACCTATAACCTTAGCATATGATGCTCTAACCAACTAAGCTACCCAGCCAGGGCACTAACAATGCATTTCTCAGAATGTATCCAAATTGTTAAGTGGTACATGACAATACAATAAAAATCCTTATTAAAAAAAAGTTGTTCTACCTGGCTGGTGTAGCTCAGTGGATTGAGCGCGGGCTGTGAACCAAAGTATCACAGGTTCGATTCCCAGTCAGGGCATATGCCTGGGTTGCAGGCCACGGCCCCCAGCAACCGCACATTGATGTTTCTCTCTCTCTCTCTTTCTCCCTCCCTTCCCTCTCTAAAAATAAATAAATAAAATCTTAAAAAAAAAAAAAAAAAAAAAAAGTTGTTCTAAGCCCTAGTAATATTAGACTAAAGAACTAAACATACAAATATATTATGATAAGTAAATGTTCAGAAAATCACTTCATTATAAACTTTTTTATAACCTAGTAAATAGCCCAAACAATACTTGTTTTCCTAACTATAACACTAAATATATATTTTTAAAATTCTGCACAGCACATCTATTCATAGTCTATGGCTACAGAGAAGTAAATTTATTTAACATAGCAGCCTATAGGTATTTTATTTGACAAAATTATATTTGAATAACATTACTATGTAAATTATTACATTTATATTTAGGAGTATTTTTTCATTCCAAACCTACTTAATCTTCCAAGGAAATAATTCACCTTTATGCTTTGTGATTATAAGTGGATACACATTCATTATTAAAATTCAAACATTACAGAAATATTCAAAGTAGAAAATAAAATTCCCCCAATCATAATCTCTCACCCCTTCATAACCACCAATAATAATTGGGTATACATGCCTATAGATTTTATTTTCTAATGCATATAATTTAGGCAAATTTTTACAAGAATTATGGTTTTGGGGGAAGTGAAGAGGGAAGAAGAAATGAGGAAAATTCTTTTGTAAATATGCTTACTAATGATAAAAATATGCTTAAATGCCTAGAGCAGAATATAAAACTGCATATATCATATAACCCATATTTTGTCTATATACAAATACCAAAAAATGACAATAGCCATCAGGAAATGAAAAAACAACAAAATTAGATACTATGTCACAAACACACACTAGAATGACTATAATAAAAAAGACAGGTAATAACAGGTGTTGGTGAGAATGTGGAGAAATCAGAACCTCATACAACAGTGGTAGGAATGCAAAATAGTGCAGTCTTTTGAAAAAGTTTGACAATTCCTCAAAATGTTAAACACAGAGATACTATATGACCCAGTAATTCTACTCCTAGGTACACTCAAGAGAAAGGAAGACACACATTTGCACAAAAATGTGTATATGAATGGTAATTAGTGGTATTATTCATACTATCCAAAAAGTGGAAACAACCCAAATATCCCTTAACTGATGAATGGATAAATACAGTGTGGTATTACCCATAAAATGGAGTTTTACTTCATAATAAAAAATAAAGTCATGCTACAACATTGATGACTCTTGAAAATATTATGCTAAATGAAAAAACCATAGTGACAAAAGACCATATATTATATGATTTCACTTATTTGAAATGTCTAGAAGAAGCAAATCTATAGAGACAGAAAGTTGATTAATAGTTGCTTAGGGCTTGGAAGTTTGGAGAAAATGAGGAGTGATTTAATGGTGACAGAGTTTCTTCATGGAGTGATAAAGATGTTCTAAAATTGATTGTGGTGATAGTTGCAACTCTGTAAATAAACTAAAACCAATGAACTGTACATGTTAGGTGAATTGTATGGAGTATGAATTATATTTCAGTAAAACTGTTAGAAAATAGTATGTTATCTCTAGATGGTAAATATTAGTAATCTTTATTTTATTATTTATATATTTTTATAATTTCCAAATTTTTGGCAATGACTAGGTATTTTTTTGTATCCTCACTTGAGTATATATTTATTCTAGAGAGAGAGCCAAGAGGGTGGGTGTGAGAGAGACAGACAGAGACTGATTGAGAGAAACATCAATTGGTTGCCTCCCATATACACCCTGATGGGAGACTGAACCCACAACCTCGGTAAGTGCCCCTGACTGTGGATTGAATCAGCAACCTTTTGGTGTATGGGGCAATACTCCAACCAACTGAATCATCCAGCCCGGGGTAGGTATTATCTTTAAGTCAACAGAAAAATTAATTATTTTTCAAAGTGGTCCTCGTAAGAACTAGAGTAATATTATATTAGGGGTACAGATGGAGTTGCCACTTGTATTCATTTAGTTATTCATTCATTAAACACCTCCTATGTGCTCCAGGAACTGTCCCAGCATGAGAAAACTTCCAACTCCAAATCAACAAATTATATCAACTTAATGAAAATAAGACTCCTCTGTTAACTTCAAAAGAATAAGTTATACATCATACCACCAATGAATTTGCTGTCTTAATTTGCACCAAAGGTTATACTCAATTACATCATGTCTCAGAAAATTCTTCCTTCATTATAAATAATCGTTTCCAAATTTTAAAACTCATTTTAATATTTAATCACTGCAACACTTCATAGTTTAATATTAGAAAAGATATAAAAAATCAAATTAGTAACAAGGGGTAATAACTCAAAAACACTGAAAATCATTTCTTTCAGATAGTTTGGCTGTCAGGTCAATCATTAAAACAATCTTTACGTAAACTGTTAGCAAGGAAAAAATTAAAACAAAGTCAAAAGAATTCCTTAGAAATAGTTTGCTTTGAAGTTGGAAAAAAAAATGTATGGAAAAGGAGGAATAAGAGGCATATGCTCAAGCAATAGGTTATTTCAATGAAATTTAGGAAAAGCTTATCAGCTAAAAATTAAATACCCAATCAGACTCTCCAAGGAGAATAACACCAAAATTTTTTATTGTAAGAGCAAAACAAGGTATCTAAATTTTGAAAAATTTCACTGACAATACTGACGTGCAGCCAGGATTAATGATTACTACATGAAAGAACACTCCTCAAAGGAAACAACAGTGAAAAATATGGTCTATAATTTGAAAATTAGAGACAATGTAGTGAATATATTAGAAAAACAACTTGAGAGCAAGGAGACTATATACACTAATAATACTCCAAAAGTCTGGCAGAAAGATGTGAACTTGAACTAGGGAAGCAGAAGGCTAAATGGAAAGAGGCTAGAATCAGGAGACAATCCGTAAAGCAGAATCTATAGGACCTAATGACCAAATGGTTGTGGAGAATGAAGGAAAAACAAAAGGTAAAAAAGTTTCTAAGGATCTCCAGATTGAAAAGCCAGATGGCTAGTAATGCCATCCATTAACCAATTCCATTCATTAACCAATGAATGGAAGGCAAAAAGAGAAGCAGCTGTTGTGAAAGTTACTAGAGAAAAGGTTCAAAGAGTTTAAATGTTAATTGTAATGTTCTACTGCTTAATTTGGATATTCAATACACAGGTGTTCGTTTTATTATCTTTTTTTAAGTAAACATCAAATAAATAATATACAAAATTCACTTAGAAACAAGGGGGTCACAACTCAAAAATACACTAGGAATCACTGATTTTATACACTTTTGTATCTAAGATATTGGTAATAATGAAAGAAGAAAATAAAAGGAAGGTGGAGATAAGGAACTTGGTTTTGAATCTAGAATATTTGAAAATTAAAGAACTGTATCACTCAGGGATAGAAGGGAAAGAGATCTGGAAATGGTTGTCATACAAGGATAATGCCATGGAAGCCATGGATGTAGACAAGAACTGTCCAGGAGAAGTTGTGGAAGACCATTTGGGTTACTGCAATGGCAAGGAGCCAACTAAAAGGAGAGAATCAACTAAGACTGACTGAGAATAATCAAAAGGACAGAAGCTTTTACTAATTATTTTTCCCTCTCCAAAGGCATACTGAAAAAATCCATTTTAAAAACCTGCCATTTATTTTTTTTTTTTACTGTATTTAAGTGGCAGGTCCAGAATTTCCAGAGCTGGAGTTAGAAGAGTAACCTGTTTGAAGGAGGGCTTGAAGATGCTTTTGCATAGTACTATATTAGGTTAGAAAATACTAATTGTCCATATCAAAAAATTAAGGGAAAGAGGTTTCAGGGAAATACTTCTTCTCCCCTTTGGGACCACTGCTGTAACCATTACCTCAAATGTATTACCAAATCTTTCAATACTCATATCTTTTTTAAAAAATTTTAATTAGTAAGCTTTACTTTTAGAGCACTTTTAGGTTCTCAGTAAAATTGAGCAGAGTACAGAGAGTTTCCAAATATACCCTGTCCCCACACAAGTACAACCTCTTCCACTCTCAGTATCCTCTTATCTTTCATCCTCTTAATAAATGTATTAGGTGAATGAGGAAACGAGGTCTATTGCAACTTTGCTCAGTCAGGGTCACAAATCACCTGTAGCTCTCATCTGTATTCCCACAGTTCTCATGGCTCTGTCTTTACTAGACTTTCTCATTACTCATCTACATATACTGCATATTTATGTGCTTCTCTTTCACTGTACTGTTAGCTCTTCAATGATAGGATTGTGTCATTCATTTCCCTATCCCTATAGCTAAGAAAAGGGAAATATTTTGTTGAGGTAAGCATCAGAAAAAACTAGGTGAGAAGAGCATCAAGAAAGCCAACAAGGGAAAGTTTCAAGAAATAAATGGGTAGTAGTATCAAATGCTAGAGAGCCCTTAGTGCATCTTAAGTCATCACTGGCATTGAACTGATATTCCTTATTCATTGACTGAACGCCTATTATATACAGGACAATGTGTTAAGAACAACGAACACGAAAATATAAAATGTGGTACACGTCAAAAGATTTTCGGGGAAGCAGTCATATCTAACCAAGTTCTTCATCGGGAGAGCAAATCAAAGAATCAGGCCTGCAATTGCCTACACATGTAATTTGGTTCGGAAATTGAAGTCAATTTAAAAGGCTCCCAGCACATCTTTAATAAAACTTACGGAGGGACATGAGATGGAAAAGGGCCAGAACACCTCAGTGCCGGTGATGACAGCAGGTAGCCAGGAAAGCGGACTCGTTCTGGAGTCTGTAGCCCCCTAAAGCAGGGTTGGTGCTGGCGACAGCTGCCAGTCCGTAGTCTGAGGCGGGAAAAAGTAGATACTCACCGCAAAAGGCACAGCTAGAGCCGTGGCCCAAAGGGGCCAGGGATTCCTTTGCGAGGCCCCACGCCGTGGGAGGAATCAGAGGAAAGCGGAGATCAGACAGGCTGGTGCGACGCCACAGAGCGACTTTCCAACCTATATAAACGAGGGTCCCAGAGCTCAGCACAGCAACGCCAACTCCCACCAGCTGGAAGACCGACGACTGCCACCGAACCTTCCGCCCAATGAGGAAACGTCACCACTCAGCGTAGTTCAGCCTTTCTTGAAGAGGATGCACTTCCGCTTCCGGGGCACCCACTGCGTTCATTCTTACGAGGTGTTTGTTTGCTCCCAGTGGCTTTTGACATTCATTTTCTATCGTTCAACAACTGCGGCAGCAAAGTTGTTAAGATAACACGACCTCATGAAAGGACTACGGCCCTCAGGAGCCGCCTTAAGAAAAAGTGACTAAGCTGAGCGCTGCCAACTGAGGGAAATTATGAGAGCTAGGGTGCGTTCAGGTGGACGGATTCCCCTTGCGCTCAGGCGAACTCCAAAGAGGGGCGGGGCTTAGGGCGTTCGCAGCCTAGGTAGGCGGATTCCACTCGATCTGGTCGCTGTCGCAACCCGTCTCTGCGTGCGCATGCGCAATGCGTATCTTTTGCGGGACTGAATTGTGCTGCAACATGGAATTCCGCTCCGCACAGCAAGCAGTTCTGCAGCTGCTTGGTACCGTGACTCCCGCGGACCTCCCAGCGCTGCTCGAGTGGATGCGAACGACCCGTAAGCCACCAGAGCCAAAGGCAGGCGGTTGGGCAAAGATATGGGCACTGTGGAGGCTTAGGGTGAGGTCATTTGCCTTGCATGAGTTCTCTACTCCGCTGCCGGGCTGGTTGAAGGGGGCACATCTCATCCTTAGGCAGATTCACAGTCCAGTTCGGGATTGGGTGCGCGAATATTAAGTGCACGCTTTGAATTTGTGATTGCGCTGCAGACATCAGACACGCCGCTAGAGGCTCCTTGTGCCTAACCTTTTAATGAAGGGAGCAGGGGGACTAGCCCTCCCTCTCCGCATTACTCCCACAAACTTGTGACAGCCAGTAGGGAACTACCTGGAAAAGCACTTTGCAAGAGAAGTTCTAGGCTATACAACTGGAAGCTTTCACCCTGCAGGCAAAATCACCCGTAGTTAGTGAATTTATTTTCTCAATTGTTATATAGACTTAATTTAATAAAAATTTATGGGGTCGGGGGAGAAAAAGGGACAAGACTTTGATTCTAAACTGTTAACGAATTAGTAACAGTAATGTTAAAAAGCACAAGTTAGAGTCTAGGAAATGTGATAATTAGGTTTAGTTATTGAACAATAGGGTAGTAGATCTTGTGCCTGGTGAAGGCACAAGAAAATAGGATATACAGTAGCTTGTTTGAAAAATATGTCAAACCATACTACACCTCTAAACCTTTAAGTGTTGATTCCCGTGTCTGTTTTCATCCAGACTCGTGACTTGAAATATACCTGCTTGCTAATGATTCCCAGTTTTAGCCTTCCAACCCTGACTTCTTCGTGGAATTCTCAATGTGATGTTAGAGTCAATCAGTAAATTCGGGTATAATTTTTATTCTTACACATTTGGGGGGATCCTTTAGATAAGACATCAAAGGAAAATTAATTTGGACATCTGATAGTAAGGTTTTTAGCCTGAACAGGAGAGAAAACCAGAGACTTAGCTTCATATTTATACACACTACAAGATTCAAGATAGGAATTTCCCAAACATGCTGAATCTGCATTTAAACCCTTTATTGCCAGTTCTACATTCCTAAACACAAGATCTTTCATTTCAAAAGCCCTGAGTGCCTATGAAAATGCCACTACATTGAAAAAATCCTAGCCATCAAAATTTCAGTTCTTTGGAGCTATTTGTAATCTAAATTTACAGTTTTAGAGGCATCAAATGATGCTCCATTTTTCAAAATCAGGAAAATTTCAAAGCATGTTTGGAAGGTAATTTGTAAACAAGAAGACCCAATTTAACTGGCTGAGGAATACATTTTTTCTTTTTTAAAATGTTTTATTTATTTATTTTTAGAGAGAGGGAAAGAGAGGGAAAAGAGAGGGAGAGAAACATTGATTTGAGAGAGAAACATCCATGTGAGAAACATCAATCAGTTGCTTCTTGTATGCGTCCCCTAACTGGACCAAACCTGAAACCAAGGCTTGTGCCCTGATGGGAATTGAACGAGTGACCTTTGGCTTTGGGGAATGAGGCCCAGTCAACTAAGCCACACTGTCAGGGCCATACTTTCACTGCCTTTCTCTTGCAGACCCTATAGTCAGAGAAGTTCAAGCAGTTTGTTAAGAAATTTAGAACAGTAGCTGAGTTTCTGAAGAATGTTTATTAACATGAATAATTCTAAATAATTTTTTACTTTTCAATTATAGTTCATGTATAATGTTATATTAGTTTCAGGTATATAACCCAGTGATTAGACATTTATATAACTTAAAGTGATCACCCCGTTAAATCTAGTATCCACCCATTTGATACCATACATAGTTATTACAATATTATTATTATTTTTTTAAGATTTTATTTATTTATTTGTAGACAGAGGAAAGGGGAGAGAGAAAGAGGGAGAGAAACACCAATGTGTGGTTGCCTCTTGCTCATCCCCTACTGGGTATCTGGCCTTCAACCCATGCACATGCCCTGACTGGGAATCAAACCAATGACCCTTTGGTTCACAGGCTGTGGTTCACTGAGCCACACCAGCTAGGGCTTGTTATTATGGTATTATTGACTATATTCCCTATGCTGTACTTTTAATCCCCTTGACTATTCTGCAAATACCAATTTGTTCTTATTAATCCCTTCACTATTTTATCCATATGCCACCCCCCTCCCATCTGGCAAATATCAAAATATTCTCTGTATTTATAAGTCTGTTTCTGTCCTGCTTGTTCATTTATTTTGTTTTTTAAATTCCATGTACAAATGAAATCATATACCTTCTAGGTCCATCCATGTTGTTGCAGATAGAATGATACTCTTTTTCATAGCTGAATCATAGTCCATTTTATATGTCTACCACATCTTCTTTATTCATCCATCTATTGATGGACATTTAGGTTGCTTCCATATGTTGGCTATTGTAAATAATGCTGCAATGAACATATAATACAGATGTACACATATATCTTTTTCAATTTTGTGTTTTGGGTTTATTTGGATAAGTACCCAGGAGTGGAATTTCTGGGTCCTTATTTGCCTATTGTTATAGCCTTTTTTTTAAATCTATTTTGTCTGGTATAAGTATTGTTACCACAGCTTTTTGTTTGTTTCCATTTATGAAGTATCATTTCCATCCTTTACTTTCAGTGTCTTTCAATCTGAAGTCTCTCTCTCTTTTTTTAAAGATTTTATTTATTTATTTTTTTAGAGAGGGAAGGAAGGGAGAAAGAGAGAGAGAGAGAAACATCAATGTGCGGTTGCTGGGGGCCATGGCCTGCAACCCAGGCATGTGCCTTGACTGGGAATCAAACCTGCGATGCTTTGGTAATCTGAAGTCTCTTGTAGACAGAATATATAAGGGTCTTGTTTTGTTATCCATTCAGCCATATGTCTTTTGATTGAGTATTTAATCCATTTACATTTAAAGTAATTATTGATACATATGTAGTTATTGCCATTTTATTATTCATATTTTTAATCTTTTTTTCTCCTCCTTAAAGAAGTCCCTTTAACATTTCTTGTAATACTGGTTTGGTGGTGATGAACTCCTTTAATTTTTTTTCTTGCCTAGGTCTTTATCTCGCCTTTGATTCTAAATTATAGCTTTGCTGCATAGAGTAATCTTGGTTGTAGGTCTTTGCTTTTCATTACTTTGAGTGTTTCATGCCAATTCCTTCTGGCCTGCAAAGTTTTTGTTGAGAAATCGGCTGACAATCTTATGGGAGTTCCCTTGTAGGTAGCTAATTGCTTTTCTCTTGCTGCTTTTAAGATGCTCTCTTTATCTTTAACCTTTGGCATTTTAATTATGCTGTGTCTTGGAGTGGGCCTCTTTGCATCCATCCTGTTTGGGACTCTGTGCTTCCTGGCCTTACATGTCTATTTTCTTCACCAAATTAAGGAAGTTTTCTTTCATTTTTTTTTTTCAAATAGTTTTACAATTTGTTGCTCTTTCCCTTCTCCTTCTGGTACCCTATGAGGTGAATGTTGGAACATTTGAATTTGCCCCAGAGGCTGCTTACACTATACTCATTTCTTTTGGATTTTTTTTCTTGTTGTTGTTCTCATTGGTTGTTTTTTACTTTCTTATATTCCAAATCAATTTAATTCTTAGCCTCATTCATTCTGCTGTTATTTCCCTGAAATTTGTTCTTTATTTCAGTTAGTGTGTCATTTGTTTCTGACTGGATCTTTATTATGCTGTTAGGTCCTCACCAAGTTCCTCGAGCAAGTTCTGCATCTGATAGATTGCTTATCTGCATTCTATTTAGTTCTTTTTCTGGAATTTTGATCTGTTCTTTCATTGGGGCCATATTTCTTTGTCTTCTCATTTTGGCAGCCTCCCTGTGTTTGTTTCTATGTATTAGGTAGAGCTGCTGTGACTCTGTGTCTTGGTATCACGACCTAATGTAGGTGTCCTGTAGGGTCCAATGGCACAGCCTCCCCTATCACCCAAGCTGGGTGCTCAAGGTGCACCCTTCATGTGGGCTGAATGCACCTTCTCCTTGTAGTTGAGCCTTGATTGCAGTTGGCAGGTCAATGTGAGGGATTTAGCAGGCCAGTCAGCTGCAAGGTCTGGCTGTTACCACTAACCAGCAACCTCCACCCTCCGTGGAGGATCAGCTGTGCAAGGTCAGGTTGGTGGTCCTCTGACATGGTCTGTAGATGTCCATGAGTGTGCAGGTTCTGCGGTTTCCTGGGTGGTGCAGCTAAGGTCAGCCATTACCTGTGTTCCTCCCAGGGCCACCCTGCCTGGGCTATAAAACAATCTGAGATGGCTGCAACTTGTGCTTGACTCGGAGGTACCCAGGCAAAGCCGATCTGTGAATCTAGGCTAGCTGCTGCTAGTGTTAAGTCTGGATCACTTAGCAAGAGATATGAGGGCTAGTAGCTTGCTAAGGCTGGCTGTTGATTGTTTGATAGGATTTAGGAAGTTGTGAAGCATGAGCCAAGATCAGCCATTCAGGTGGAAAAGCAACTTGGGTAGGCCCCTGTTTTGGGGGGTACACAGTCTCAGGGGATCTCCAAGGCAGGGCAGTGGTGTTAGCCAGGTTGATGGAGTCTCAGATATGGCACCCGCCTGCCAGCTCTGTGGCTATGTGGGGGAAGGGTTCAGCAAAGGACAGTAGCCTCTGTCCACCTTTCTTTCTGAGAGAAAGCTGTCACTCAGGTCCCATCTTGATGCCAGACATTTCAGTTCCTCCCCATATGCCACTGGTGCCTTTCAAACTACTACCATGATGCTGGAGCTCAGAGGGACTGAGTCTGAGTCAGTCTGTGTCTGGGTTCTTTAAGGGGAACTACTTGGTACTCCAAAAGTTTCTTCCACTGACCCAATCCCTGCTGGTTTTTGGAGTCAGAAGTCATTGGGACTAACCTTCCTGGCCCTGGAACCCTGAGCCATGGGACCTGGTATGTGGCTGAGACTCCTCACTCCCAAGATATTCCTCCCAAATTTTTATCGGCTACACATGGATGTAGGACCAGCCCATTCTGCGTGTGCCCCCCTCCTACCACTCTGGATGGATGTGATTTCTTTAATACCATAGTTGTCAGACTTCCATTCAGCTCGATTTCTGACAGTTCTGAGTGATGGCTGTTCTATATTTTAGTTGTAATTTTGATGTGGTTGTGTGAGGAGGTGAGCTGTGTTTACCTATGCTGCCATCTTGACCAGAAGTCTCAGTGCCTAGTAGTTCTATAAGTTGCTAAGTATGCAGTGCTGAAGTCTCCAATTATAACTGTAGATTTGTTCATTTCTCCTTTCAGCTCTATCAGTTCTTGTTTCATGTATTTTGAAGCTTTGTTTTTGGTGTAGGTCTTCTTAATGAATTGATTCTTATTAGATGATGTTCCTGATAATTTTCCTTGCTTTAAAGTGATATTAATATAGCCATTCCTATTTTTAAACTAATGCTTGCACAATATATATTCTTTTCCATTTAACCTTCCTATGTCATTCTGTTTGAATTGAGTTACTATTGACAGCATATATAATTGGGTTGTGTTTTTTAAATCTACTGTATTTTTTGGACTATAAGATGCACTTTTTCCCCTAAAATTTGGGAGGAATAATGGTTGTTAATGCTGCTGTTGAGTTCTGTTTACATTTACATTGGTGAAATATTATGTTATTCGTGTTATTAAATATTTTACCTCATTTTTTGCTTCAAATTTTTTTTTCCTATTTCCTCCTCTAAAATCTAGGTACATCTTATGGTCCGAAAAATATGGTGTTTTGGTGAGAAGAAGGTATAAGGGGACTAAATGGCCCTGGAAAAAATATAATAAAGATTAAATTAAAAAGGAAAAAATAAAAATATCCATTGACATATTTTTTAAATAAACAAATCTATGTACTTTGCCAATCTCTGTCTTCTAATTGATATGTTTAGACCATTTACCCTTGAAATAGTTA
This sequence comes from Tonatia bakeri, assembly GCA_004024845.1. Classification (NCBI taxonomy): domain Eukaryota; kingdom Metazoa; phylum Chordata; class Mammalia; order Chiroptera; family Phyllostomidae; genus Tonatia; species Tonatia bakeri. Next base: position 72,147 of record PVIA01007998.1, read on the forward strand.
TTGATATATTAGAACTTATGTGGCATTTTATTGTTCATTTTTTGTTTGTTCCTTCTGTTTCTCCAGATGTTTTTATCTCCTCTTGCCTTTCTATGGGTTACTAGAATAGTTTCTAATTCTGTTCTTATTTATAATGTTTCTGAGTTTTTCTCCTTGTGCAGTTTTTGTTGTGGTTGCTCTGAATATTACAATATAATGTGTAACTTACCACCATCTGGTATCAGCATTTTATCACTTGAGTGAAATATTGAAATCTTCCATTTGGATCACTTTACCCTCCCCCTCTTTTTTAATGTAATTGTTTTATGTGTTTCCTCCTCATGGATTGACTACTCTATTACATGGTTCCATAATTTTCAAATTTACTTATTGATTTGAGAGAGAGAGAGAAACATCAGTTAATTGTTTCACTTATTTATGCATTCCTTGGTTGATTCTTGTATGTGTCCTGACCAGGGATGAAACCCACAACATTGGAGTATCAGGGCCATGCTCAAACTAACCGAGCTATCTGTCCAGGGCATGTTTTTATAAATTTTGACTTAACCATCAAATATGGTTTAAGAAACTAAAAAGGAAATAGTCTATTTTCTTTATTCTGTTTTTACCCATTTTGTTATTCTTTTCTTTGTGAAGTTGCAGGTCTTCTGCTAGTTCCTTTCTGTTGGTGAGCAACTTATAGCCATTGTTTAAGGGTAGGTCTGCTGGCAACAAATTTTCTTAGGTTTCCTTTATCTGAGTACGTCTTTATTTCTTCTTCATTCATGAGTAATAGTTTTATCAGATATAAAATTCACAGTTTGTATCTCGTTTTTTCTAGCGCTTGAAAAATTTTGTAACTTCCTTTTGGATCCCATAGTTTCAGATGAAAAATTCACTGTCGTGAATTGTATTCCTCTGTGGTAATGAATCAACACTCTCTGGGTGCTTTAAGGTTTGTTCTTTGTCTTTTGTTTTCAGAAGCTTATGTTATGTCATTATGTGGATTTCTTTGGTTCTATCCTATTTAGAGTTAGCTTGGCTTCTTAAATCTAGATTTATGTCTTTCACCAAATTGGGGGAGCTTTTAGTTATGTTTATTCAAATATTTTCCTGCCCCAGACTCTTTCTCCCACCTCTGGAACTCTTATACTAAAGTTAGGTCTTTTGTTATTGTCCCACAGATCCCTGTGGCTCTGTTCAGTTATATATATTTTTTAAGTTTATTTTTTCACTTTTTTCACATGAGGTAAATTTTGTTGATCTGTCCTCAAAGTTCACTAATTCTGCCCTGTGTCATCTCTACTACTGAGCCCATCCAGCAAATTTTTTAAAAATTTTGATTATTGTGTTTTTCAATTGTTATTTCCACTTTAATCTTTTTTTGTAACTTCTGTTTCTTTGCTGAGATTTTCTCTCTTCACTTGTTACAAGAAAATTTATAATTGCTTATTGAGGCATGTTTATGATGGTTGCTTTAAAATCCTTGTCTGATCATCTAAATTCTGATTCATTTAAATGTTAGCATCTGGGTTGCTAGATTGAAATTAGGATTTTTTTCCTGTTCTTGGTCTGATAAATGATTTTCAGTTGTATCCTAGGTATTTGGGGGATTATGCTAAGACTCTTGATCCTATCAATTCTATATTAGTAGGCAGTTGCCCTGCTTAGATTCAGCTACTTGGTTCTGGCCTACTTTGTTGGGCTGTAGCTCCAGTAACAATTTATTTTTCAGTTCTCTTCCAATGCTATTCAGTTCTGCTTTGTTCTTTGGCTCTGCTGGGGTTTCTGCTCAATCTAAGCTAGAGTCACCTGCATAGGGAAAGACACTTTCCTGAATCGCTTATGTCGCTGAGCTGCCTTCCACTGGTGGGGGGTATGAAAACAAGCAATACAGGGCCTGGTTTGCTCTCTGCCAGTGGGCAGAAGGCTGGGAACTGCCAGGCCTAGGTCTCTTTATGCCACTGGGAGGAGGGCCTGGCGACACTAAGCTCCCCTGATGCTACCCAGAGTTGTGGCGTGGGGCATAGGGCGCCTCAGTAGGTCTCTTGTTCTTCTTTATTGGCCTTTGGTGAGAGGAAGCAGGCTTTTCTTTGTTCCCTTTTTGGATTTGCCTGTTGGTGGTTCTGGGATGTAGGCCTCTCTGTCCAGGCTACGTGAAGATAAAAAGAAAACCCAGGGAACTCACCACAATGATCTTCCTTAAGTCCTGAGGTCCCTAGAGAATTCATATTCTTCTTTCTAGCTTTCAGAGTCATTTATGATTGCCTATTAAATTATTTCCAGGGTATTTAGTTGTATTTAGAAAGGAAGAGCAGGGGAAAGTGAGGGAAGTTGCCATCACGTCTGGAACCAGAAGACATGTCAGAAATTTTGAAAAATTTGGATAGGGTATTCAGAGTAATATATGATATGTTTGAGTACTAGGTAATATGTACCCCAGTGTTGGATTATGCATTGTAAGTCATTAGAGGGAAGAATATGGATAAGTGAAGGCTAGAGGTTGAGGGTAAGGCTTCATGAAGATGAAGTAACTCGGACTAGCCCTTATTGCAGAAAGCAGCAGCATACAGTTGAAAGGGACAGTATGAACAGGAATGAATATGGATAACAACTGAGGGGATTTGCCTGTCTTGAGGAAAAATTAGGTTAGTGAGTAATGAGAACAGAAAATAGAATAGACTGTGGTGATATAGAGGGCCGTAAAGGCTGGAGTGATACTTGATATATTGAAAAACAGAAAATCACCTAAAAATTGTGAGGAAGGAGAGTGACATGAAAGTGAGGTTTAAGCAAGATTAGTTTAAAATAGGTGTGTAAGGTATTGTGTAGTGAGGAGAAACTGATGTTAAGAAGCTAGTTATGAGTTTGTAATGGTATTTTAAGTGTGAGGTGATGACTTATGAGGTAGTTGAAGTGGGAAAAAAGAAGTAGGGTCCCAAAGAAAAAGAGGGGGACTTAATACCTGACTAGATATAAAGAATGGGGTTTGACTTCTAGACTCAGCCTTAGTTACTTCTCTTTCTCAAAATAGTTAATTAAATATAAGTAGAACATTTTTAAAGAATTAATATTACCCTTTAGAGAAGCTCTTCTTTCTCTACTCCCTTCCCACCTACATGTATAATTTGAGAAAAACTTTACTGTCCTTAGGCAACTGATTAACATCTCTCTTTAATCTTTTTCCAGCCAACATACTGTTACCACACATTCTGAAATAACTATTATACATGTTAAAAGATGTTCAGCCTCAGTAGTAATTAAAGAAATGCAAATTAAAACAACAAAGTTTGTTTTTATGGAATATTCAATGCTATAAGGGTTTAATGAAACATATAGTTTTTCTTTTCTGTTAAAGTAAATTGGTATAATCTTACAGGAAAGAAATTTGACAATGTGAGGGGAGGAGATTCCCCCCAAAAAACAGAATATATTTATTAAAAATGTGTATTTATTCTTACATGTTTAAACGCCAGTCACCCTAAAAGTACTCTTCAGTTGATGCCATACACCTATTGAGATGTTTTTTCCACTACTCAAAACAGTTTTTGAATTCATTGATTTTGATGCCTTTTAGTGCTTCTGCCATTTTTTGTTTCACCTCTTCCACATTGGCAAAATATTTACCTTTGAGGACTTTTTTCATCCAGGGAAACAAAAAAAAAAGTTGCTTGGGGTAAGTAAGATCAGGTGAATAGGCATGGTGGGGCATGGGGATCATGTTGTTTTTTGGTCAAAAACTGCTGAACATTCAACACAGTGTGGGCAAGGGAGCTTATAAATCACCCATAGTGAAATGGGCAAATATGTTGAAAGAGTCTTCAAAAATAATTCACTGAAAACTAGCGCAGCCTCTCACAACAATGCCAGCTGGTACAGTGATACAGATATGTTCCTAGAATATTCATCTAGCAGGGAAAGCCTGTATTACAGGGGGCCCATGCTCCAGAAGATTTTGGGGGCTTCCTTCTCTATATAGCAAAAGCCTTTAAAATGTTTAAGTATAATATTTCTAAGAGTTTATAGTAAAAAAAAAAATCAGAAACACAGAGACAAAGTATGCCAAGTTGCTATTTGCTGTGTTCCCAGTTTTTCACAATTACAGAAAAATGTGTGGTAGTGGGAGTAAATGGTTAAATATACACATGATGGAATATTTAAACAGCCTTAAAAAATAATGTTTTAAGAGAATTTACCTTTAATAACAGAGTAATTACTTGTGATATTTTTTATGGTTATCAAATTATCTTTATTTAAAAAATATTTGTAGAATCCCATGATGTCCCTTTTTTTTTTGTCTTTGAGCCACTGACAGAACACCTTCATTTTCATTATCTCTTTTATGAATAACATTATCTCTTACGCGTATCTTTATCTTCATCTCCTATAAACCCCTTATTTTAGGCCCCTTGTTCTCTGCATTTCCAATTTAACTTCTTTTTTTCTTTTTTTTTTCTTTTAATGATTGTTCAAGTACAGTTTTCTCCCCTTTACTCCCAATCAAGCCCTCCCACCCCCCTTCCCCACCTCCCTCCCATTACCACCCTCCCCCTAGCTTTTATCCATGTGTCCTTTCTTTGTTCCTGTAAACCCCTCCCCCTCTCCCCCAAAATCCCTCTTCTCTCTCCTCTGGTCACTCTCC
>PVIA01007999.1:0-76687 GCA_004024845.1 Tonatia bakeri
GTCCAGGAAGCTCAGAGAGTCCCAAAGAGGTTGGACCCAAGGAGGAACATGCCAAGGCACATCATAATTACATTAGCCAAGGTAAAAATGAAGGAGAGAATCCTAGAAGCAGCAAGAGACAAGGAGACAGTAACATACAAAGGAGTTCCCATCAGACTGTCAGCTGATTTCTCAAAAGAGACCTTACAGGCAAGAAGGGTCTGGCAAAAAGTATTCCAAGTCATGAAAAGCAAGGACCTACATCCCAGATTGCTCTATCCAGCAAAGCTTTCATTTAGAATGGAAGGTCAGATAAAGTGCTTCTCAGACAAGGCCAAGTTAAAAGAGTTCATCATCACCAAGCCCTTATTATATGAAATGTTAAAGGGACTTACCTAAGAAAAAGAAGATTAAAAATATGAACAGTAAAAAAAGTCATCAAATGGAGGGTTAGCAACAGGGAAGTAGGAGGAGGAGGGAGGGGGAAAAGATATAGAGAATAAGTAGCATAGACAGTAGGTAGAAAGTAGACAGGGGGAGGGTAAGAATAGTATGGGACATGTAGACACTAAAGAACTTAAGACACATGGACATGAACTAAAGGGGGCAATGTGGGTGGGAGGGGTGGGCAGGGTGGTGGGGAGTGAAGGGGGAAAATGGGCCAACTGTAATAGCATAATCAATAAAATAAAGAATTAAAAAAAAAGTTTGAAATGTCAGACTCTTGTACTACAGTTAATTACAAGGTCTGTATGATTCCATAGAATTCATAGTCATTATTTAGAAAGAAACTAGAGTTGCTCAAAATCAGATTTTGGATATTTACAGAAGAGTGATTTGTAAGACTCAAGGTTGTTGCTAGGTTAAAGGAACTTGAGATAATGATTTAGATCTAGATAATAACATCAGCAAAAACATCAATAATGAACATTTATTGAATTCTTACTATTTGCCAGACACGGTGCTAAGTAGCCATGCAATAGGGCCAATTATGATTTTTCTTTTACAGATGCAAGCATTGTCATACAGATAATGAGCGATGGGCATGAAGCAAAAAAACAGGTCATTTGGCATGTTGGAGAAAGGAGAAAATTTCTTCTACACTTCTAGGTTCTTCCAGCTGTTCTAATAATTAAATCAGCATGAGACAGATTAAGAAGAGAAATAAACCAAATTTAATTAAATATGTACAGATGTCAGAGAAAAAAAGGAAAAATGGGGAATATATGACATTATGAGCTAAAGATAAGGTGTTCTGGGGCTTCTGAGGGGGAGGAAGTTCATTCACAGGATGATAAAAAGAAATATTCAGGAATTAGATGTTTGCCATGACCTACTGGGCAAGGTACCTTACGTAAATTCTTTTAGGGAGAGATAAAAGTTTCTCTTGAGCTTTCAGGGTCTTGTGTGTGAGAAAGAAACTTTATTATCAAGTTTCTTCTGGCTAGTCTAATAATCAGACATGAGACAGATTAATGAAAGAAAGTAACCAAGTTTAATTGCATACATATGTATGGGAACTCTGCATACATGAGAGAGTCAGAGACCCCACATACATGAGAGGTTTAGAGATAGAAAGGGAAAATGAGGTATACTCAAATAAGACGTTCCGAGCTAGGGGTGAGGTAAGGCACCTTGGGGCTTCAGAAGGTAATTGCGGGGAGAGCCTACACTCAGTAATTGGTAGTTTTACCTGCCATATACGTAGATAATCTCTCATAATCTGTTATTATGTGCAAGGCCCCTAATTCAAATTCTTCTAGGTAGTTAAGGGTGAAGGGTCAGGCGTTTATCTTGAGCCCACACAGTCTTGCTTCCCTTTAGCTCAAAACAATCTGCATACCACAGAGGAACATCTTGGGGTGAGTCATTCTGAACCCCTACAATTGCCATCAGCTCAAAATAATTCATATGCCAAAGTGGCACATCTTAGGGAGGCCTGTTTGCACCCTTTTAACATGTGCAGCTCATAGTAAAATTTTCCATTTCTAAGACAATCTGACATTTCTTTTCTATTGTAAGGCTGCTATCATGTGAAAGGAAACTTTTACAACTGTCCCTGAATTCTTTCCATTCTTCCAGTACCTTAAAGGAACAATAATGCAATCCGACTTCTCTTCCTCTCTTGGCAGCTCATCTAGCTGACCACTACTACTGCCCTTGTTTCACACATTCTTTTTCACTCCATCCAATTTCCCCTTCTCCATCCATTTTTTACCTTTGTATCCTTTACCACCCTGCTACCTTATTTCAACTGCTCTTTTGCCAACATTTAAAATTTTTGGACCCCTTGCCATTTGGTTACATCTATCTAGAACCCCCTAGACCAGGAATGGATTCAGATATCCATCATCTTTATTCCAACACTTAGGCTGCTGAATATTATTGTAGAAATTGCATAACCAGGCAGAACCCTATCACAGTATGTTTACGGCCTATTTCTGTGAACTCGACTGGGGCCTTAAAACCATCCAGACTCTTACCGTGATGTTTTAACAGTCAGCACATTTCCACTACCAGCAATGACTATTTCAAACTTTCTTTACTCTTCTCAAACCTCCAGACTCCCTGGACAACCTCACTTTTTACAGATAGTCTTGCTTCCAAATTAATAGAGCAAATAAAGGCAATCAGTTGGAAATTCCTTCAGCTTCCTACCTGAGTTTACACACATTCTTTTTTTTTCTCCCTGCTGCAGTGGAGAAGAATCCTTTCCACTCAAGATCCTTTCCTCTCTGTGTGCTCTGAATCTTGTCATTCATTCAGGCATTTGGGGTCTAATTTAGATTGAGTGGGGATAGAATGAGTAAAAAAAAAAGGCCTTATTAAGGCAAGAACAAAAAGGCGATCTAAAGGACAAATGTGATGTTGGACTAGAAGAACAAGGGTGAGGTAGGGGTTGGTTAAAAAATTGTAGGCTGAGAGCAAATAAACTGGAGGTGTACATTTAAGTCAGGCAAAGAGGAAACTTCTTTCTCAGGAAACTTGCACTAACGATGATTCTCTTCTTCAACCTCTCACATTTTGATGGCTTCTTTCATTCTACATTTAATAGTCAAGTTCTTCCACCTTGAGAAAAATAAAAATAAGTAAAATGGAAAATAAGAGCTTGCTTTAGCCTGCATGTTCTTCCAAGCTCAGTGGTGCCTCTCCCCCTAGACAGCCAAAGTTCCTGGAAAAGCTGTCAGCAGTCACCATCTCCAGATGCTCTCAGACCACTACCCCCTCAGTCTGCCCCATCTGGATTCTGCCACTGCTCCCTTCACTCTCTCTTTCTAAGTGATCTCCCAAGGACACAAATGATAAATCAAGTGGCCACCCTTCAATCAAGTGCAATCACACCCTATTTGTCCTACTCTGACAATTTCTTAGTTTCTTTTGTCAGTTCATTATTTTCTAATAAACCACTGACATGAACATTTAACAGAAAGTGGCCCAGGGTCCTCTTCACTTCTTATTCTATTGTCTTTGTCTAAGTCAGAGATTAGCAAAGTTTCTGTAAGTGGCCACAGAGTGAATAATTTAGGCATCGAAGACCATGAAATCCCTGAGTTTCCATCACAACTGCTAAACTCTGTCGTCATAGCTTGAAAGTTGCCAATAAATAGATGTGGCTGTGTTTTAATAAAATTTTATTTACAGATGTGAAACTTGAATTTCATATAATCTTCACATATGAACAATATTCTTCTTTTGAATTTTTTCTCCAATCACTTAAACATGTAAAAACAATTCTTAGCTGGTAGGCTGTACAAAAACATATGGACAGCCAGGGCCATCGTCTGTGCCTTGCCCTCAGTGATATCCTTTACCTTGTTGCTTTAATTACCATTTTTACACAGAAAATCCCAAATTTAAACTTCAACCAAAACATATTTTTAAAGTTCCAAACATATATATCCAACTTGTTACATTTCCTCTTGGATGTCCCAGTGGTACCTTAAAATTAACACATCCCAAGATGACCCTGATTCCTCTTCACGGTACAAATTTGATAAAACACAAGGTCTTGTTGATTATATATCTTATTTATTTCTTAAAACCACTGTCTTCTCATCATTAAATCTGCAATCATTCTAATCCAAGCCACTTGCATCGTTTGCTCTCCTGCAATCACTTCCTAAATCGTCTCCTAATATCTTCTCCTGTCCCCCTATAATCCATTTTGCAGCTAGGGTAATATTTGAAAACACTAATCTCATAAGAATACTTTCCTGCTTCAAGAACTTTTGTCACTTTGCCAAAAAGTCTCTCAGGTTAAAGCCTGGAGGTTGCTGCTTGATCTGCCCAATAGTTGTCCCTCCCTCCTCACCTGTGCCTCTTACCCCACCCCCTTCCCTTCCTCTAATCAAACTGATACTGAACTGGTCTGTACATTTTAACCTTTCTTTCAGAAATCCTTACCTACCCTAAGACCATACAAATATTCTCCCATATTTTCTATGAACAATTTTGCTGTTTTTGATTTTCACTTTTACTTCTTTAATATATCTGGACATTATGTGTGAGGTATAAGTAATAAATTTAATATTATCTTTACCTATTTGGGTAGCCAATATTTCCAATACCATTTATTACACAGTGCTGATTTTTGGTGCTATTTTCTTCCCATTCTAAGTTTCTTGGGTCAGTTTCTAAACTATTATTTTCCATTGGTATATTTTTCTAATAGTAACACAATGACTTATCTTATTAAGGTAAAAATTTTCTTGACTATTTTTAGTCTTTACACCTGCAAATTAGTCCTAGGATCCTGCTGTGATTTATATTGGAATATGACAATAAAATGTTAGTAGTCCCCTTTCGAGGATAATATACAAAAGCCAGGGGAATGAGAACTATAAATTCTAACTTCAACGAACTAAAAGGAATGGAAACTAATCCACAAAGCATGTGGAAGGGCTTTCAAAGCAGTGAAAATCAAACAGTGGTGCATGTGGGAGGAAGCAGACAGGGCATGCATGTATTTTTACAAACCTCAGAAAGAGACAGCAAAGTATATTTTTCCTAGTTATGGCCACTCTCAGAACCAAGAGTTCTCTCTTTTTGTATACCAATGAGATCAAGATGCCTGGACTGGAAGTCGGAATGTCTGTGGACCAGGTTTTGTTCCAAAGAAGCAAAGGAGTTAGGCTAGCTGACAAAACTCACAAATAAGGTGAACTTATAGCCAGCTATCCAAAACCTACTGCAAACACATTAGTGGAATGTAGAATCTCAGAAGCATTTTCTTTAATAAGGATGTCCACTATCACTATTATTTTAAAGGAAATCGTAGCCAGATAAATAAGGCAAGAAAAAGAAAGAAGGTGTAAGAATTGAGGAAGTAATTAATTTGTCATTATTTCAGACAATGTGTTTGTCTAGACTGAAAATACGCTAAGAGTCTATAGGAAAGATTCTAGAATCAATAAACAAGATCATTACATAGAAGTGAATGGTGTTCATATACACCAGCAAAGTACAGTTAAAGTGCAGTTTAAGTACACTGATAAAAAATCACATGTAACTAAGGATAAATTTAACAAATGATGTATGAGACCCTCACAGATAAATTTACAAATTTTATAAAAGACTTTAAAATGGAATGCTGTCCCATTTCAATGGATCAAAATGGATCTATATTTTAAGGATGGCAATTATCCCAAATTAATTTATAAATTTCATGCAGTTCCAACAAAAACCATAACAGGGTTCTAAACAGAAGTTTTTAAGCTGATCCTAGTACTAATTTGCAAGTATAAGTACCAAAAACTGGATGTCTCTATAATTCTATTTTAGTTGCCTTTGTTTATTAATTGTTTTCTTGGGTGTTAGTGCTTCTGTTTATTGAATTTGAGGTTTCTTTCATGATTTAATTTTCTTCAGTCATTGTTGATACCTGTTCGCATGTCTGCTTCTTTATGTTCAAGATCCCATCTCCTCCTTTCTGTGGACACTAGTTATGTTCATCATAGTATGAGATTTGGGGGAAAGAGCAGACTATGCTTTCAGCTAGAGGCTGTTGTGCCCTTTCACTTATGTCTTTGCTGTCATTCCTCCTGAGTGTCACTAGCCAGCCAATCATATTGCACAACTTCTCATTCCCAGCTATTTACACTGAGGGCTCACGAACTTTTCTATAAAGGGTCCGACATTAAATATTTTAGGTTTTACAGGGTACATAGAGTTTCTGTTATATATTCTTTGTGTTTTTTTTGTTGTTGTTGTTTAATGCCATGAATGTAAAAGTGTAGATGTAAAGTGTAAAAAAAAAAAAGGAAAATGCAAAAACCATAGTTACCTTGCAAGCAATATAAAATAGATCACAGGCTGATCAGCCTGTGGACCATGATTGCTGACCCTTGCTCTGATTCTACACTCATTGCTCAAACTGGGAACAAATGCCTCTCCTTCCTGTTGCTTAATGTAAATGGAGAACAAAAGAGAGGACTGACTTAGCAGGTTTTTCATAATTCAGTTTTCCAACCAATTACTCTGACCTTTGCCCCAGGTCTCCATCTTCTTTTTTCCGAGCCTTCCTTCTGCTTCTGAGCTTAACATAATCCCAGGACCCTTTCTACTCTTACCAGAACACATCCCTTTCATAAACTTTGGACTTTGATTTATTCATAATGCTGTCCCATATGCTCTCTGTCTTCCAAGGGAGCTTCTGATATTACTCTTTGTTTTCCAGTGCTGTAAATTATGTCTAAAAATACATCTTTTCTAAGAGAGAGCCTTTCTGTTATAGGTAGAAATTAGGGCAGAAGAGAGAATAGAGTATCTCTACCACTATTTTTTTAATGATTTTGAGAGAGAGACAGACAGAGAGAGAAATACTGATTTGTTGTTCCACTTATTTATGCATTCATTGTTTGATTCTTGTGTGTGCCCTGATGGATATCAAACCTGAATCCTTGGCATGTCTGGACGAAGCTCTAGCCAACTGAGCTACCAGGCCAGGGCCTCTACCTCTCTTTTTAAGAGAAAATTTCTTCGCATTATCACGAGCCTTAAAGAAATGGAATTGACAAGTACTTAAGAATTAACTATGAGTTTAACTTAATTCTGTTGGCTATTTTCTCCATGTATTCCACTTTTCTGTTAGATTAATATTTTTTTGAGTTGGAGTACATTCTTGAGTAATTATTTAATACATATTCTGAAAGTGGTATAAACTATTTGTTTTCTTGCATTTGATTTAAGCTTGAATGATTGGAGAGATAATTCTGAATTTAAAATAATTTCTCTTAGTACTTTGCTTTGATCACTTTTAGTATCATGTCACTAATAAGTAATCATTACCATGATCTTTTTCTTTTATAGGTAATCTAAGCTCTCTTTGCTCTATATAAAATCTTTTAGGGACCTGGCTGGCATGGCTTAGTTGGTTGAGTGTCATCCTGTAAAGCCAAAGGTTGCCGGTTCTGATTACTGGTCAGGGCACAGGCCTGGGTTGTGGACCTGGTCCCCAGTTGGGGCACATGCAAGAGGCAACTGATTGATGTTTGTCTCATACATCAATGTTTCTTTCCCTCTCTTTTTCCCCTACCTTCCCCTCTCTCAAAAATAAATAAATAAAATCTCTAAAACATTTTTTTAGGATTTTATGTTTGACTTGGAATATGTGAAATTTCATCAGAACATAATTTAATGTCTTCATTGATGTGAAGCAGGGGTCTGAATTCATTATTTTCCATGTAGATATTCAATCATTCTAGTATCATTTATTGAAAATATTATTATTTGCCCATCAAATTGTCATGGCAACCACATTGAAAAATCAGTTCACCATAATCGTAACTTGATAGACTGGTAATTTTTTCTATTGATCCGTGTCTATCCCTGTACTAGTACCAAAAAGTCTTTATTACTGTTGCTTTGTGGTTAATCTTGAAACCATGAAATGTTGAGTCCTCCAATTTGATTCTTCTTTTTAAAGACTGTTTTGGCTTTTCTGGAGTAATTAGCTTTTAAAACTTAATCTATCCCTTTCCTTCTTTCTTTGTACTGAACATAATTGAAGAAGCCCTTTCTATTTCCCTCAAATTTCTGCAGGCCCAAGTTCATTCAGGACCATACTTTCCTCCCTAATACTCACATAGGTTTACACTATTCATTTTAATTTTTATTTTAACTTTCATTTTTCAGTTATAGTTGACATACAACATTGTATTAGTTCCAGTTACAACATAGTGATTAGATATTTATATAACTTATGAAGTGAACACCCCAATGAATTTAGTACCCATCTGACACTATATATAGTTGGTACAATATTATTGGCTATATTTTCTATGCTATATTTTATATTGTCATATTTGTTTTTATTTATATGCCCTTCTATAGCTCTCATTTTAGAACCAAGATTACCAAATAGCTCCTGTGCATTATGTAAGTTTCAAGAGCTACTTCCCACTTTTCTTCACTGGAGTCATTTGTGACTGTGTTGGTGGTTCTTGTTCTTTAGAGCTTCCCATCCCTTTTTCTTTCCTTTGAGAGCTTCTGGTCATAAAATTAGATGTTTGTATTTTCTCCTGAACTATTATGGGTAGTTGATTGCTAAAAGGCTCCTGACTGTGCATGTTCCTGGTCAGAGGAGAGGTGTCAGGACCACCACTAGTGGCAGCATTACCTAGGAGCTTTTTAGAATTGAAAACTTCAGGTCCCACCCAGACCTATGAAATCATTGGGGTTGCTGGCCACTCAGGATTACCCAGCCCTCTGTCCAACTCTAAGACAACTATTTGGTCAGCATAGCTTGAATCAAGATAGGAGCAGAGGTGGGAAATGCAGTAAGAAAAATTGCAGCTGCCCTAGAAGAGAGGCTGGAGGTTTATCCTAGGGTGGTAGCTGTGATTTGGACACAGGCAGAGAAAACTGAGGTAGACAAAAGGTCACATATAGTGGGATTTATATAATTCCATTGATATGAAATACCGAGGATAGGCAAATCCATAGAAACAGAAAGTAGGATGGTGATTGCCAGAGGCTAGAAGAAAAGGGCGAGTTATTGTTTCATGGGCATGAAATATAAGTGTTACAAAATGAAAGAGTTCTGTGGATGGATGGTAGTAATAATTGCACAACAATGTGAATGTACTTAAGGTCACTAAACTGTACTCTTGAAATGGTTAAGATGGAAAGTGTTATGTTATGTGTATTTTAGCACACACCGTTTTTTAAAAAACTCTACTGTGAAAGTGTTCTGCTCTAGCCCCTGCAAAGGTGGCCACAGGGGAGAAATCAGCTTCTGCCACCCTGCAGCTCCAATCTCCACCTGTCCCCAGAGTCAAAAGCAAAACTGATCCTCCAACAATAGCAACAAATCCCTAAAGTTTTTCATCACCCCTCTCTGTGGTCCAAGTCCCTCCATATTAAGGGTGATACTCAAGGACTTACAATTGGTTGATAGAATATGACATAGATTAAAAAAACTGAGGACGATCCATTACAAACATGGTAATTTTGGCATGCCTATTTGATAGCCAAGATGAGTAATCAAGTAAACAGTAAGATACACAATGCAGAGCACAAAAGAAAGGCCTGTGCTGCAAAAATAAATGTGGGCTACTTTCACAGGATGCATAGGGTAGAATGGGACGGGATTGGATGAACTCGATCTGAGAAAAACATACAGGTGGAGGAAAATGCAGCCTAGGAGGAGTTAACTAGAGGAATGAAAATGTAGAACATCACTTCTAACTTGTCCACATGGGATGGCCAAATAAACAGCTTGATTAAATTAGGACATTTTGAGGTCCAATGAGGGAATTGTATCAGAAGCTTTATGATTCCTGAAAAGAACAGGGATTCAGAAAATGAAATACTAGAGAATAAAACATCCCATGACTTTCTTCCTCTAGCATTTCTATCTGCTTCTGTCATTCATTACTTCATCCCACAGTAGGAGACATTGCTACAGCTGCTCCTAGGTCCCATCCCTCTCAGCTTCACCACCAAAGAAGTACTGTGTTTCTTCAGGAACCTCCAGGAAAGAATTGATAGGTTCATCTCAGATCATGAGATCATTCCTAACAATCAGCTGAGGCAGATACTATGGCTTAGGCTGGGTTGGAGCCTGCTCCTAGACCAGCCATCAACTGTGACCAGAAAGAAAAGGTCAGAAAGGATAGAAAAGGCCTCATTAGAAATCTCAAGATAAGACTCAGAAACTCATTGTCTAGAAAAGGTAGGCTGTGCAGACAAAACCACGTGCCCTCTATAAAACATCCAGACTCTGGAGGCAGAAGCCTGTTTATTGAAGGTACAGAAGATAAAGGGAATAATGATGCTGGCCACACATCATTTCTTCCTCTACTTCCCCCTCCTGGTTTCCAAGACAGATCACATCACAATAACTGTAGGACTCCTGATGGCCTTTGGACTCTGCTGCTGACACCCCAGTTGCAGTTCATTCAGGTGAAGCTGAAGCATGCCATTAAGCCTCAAAGCATCCCACGATAATCAGTGTACACTACCACAGGCCCAAGGAGAGGGGTTAGCCCTCATCATTGCCTCCCTCTTTCATCACAAGGAAGAGCCTGGTCCTTCAGTCCCCATGCCCCTATGGGTTAATCAATCTGAAGAAAGAATCTGTTGACTATTGGTCCACACAATCCTAAAGTTGCCACATCAGATGCTAGGGATTCCATTCCATTGGACCAATGGTTTTCTCTTTATATAGCAAAATGTAGCAGCACCAGAAATTAAGACATTTTTCCCAAGCTGCGGTCATCAATCAGTGACAAGTACAAGGCCTTTTGCTTTCTTACCTCTTTAGCTCTTGGATGCTCATCTCCCTGGACAAGATAACCACAAACAGAACTACAAAGCCCACTGCTTCACAAATGGGCCCAATGGGGGTTCATCACAATCAACTAGGTCACTTACCATTAACTCTCAACAGAAGGACTTGAACAGCCTGAAGGCTTTTTAGGGCCACAACAATCAATTACTGATACTATTGCTGATAATTACCCAGAACTCTAGTAGAGGCCTCTCCCTATCTATACCAACCCATGATACTTATAAACAAGGTTAACATTACGTAAGCATCTGTGCTTATTCCTTAATTTCTTTATTCAGAAGCTTAGAGCACCTTGCCCTTTTTGCAGCTGTAATTTGTTCCTATCACCATGGTTTTGCATACTCAGCTCGCCACTGTCTGGACACTGCCATGAGACGGAGATTCTCTGCTCACACTAGATTGTTTGTCCCCATCATTGCTAACCCAGAAATCTCTGAAAGAATCATCACTCTCCGTCAGTCAGAGATATCAGGTATTCTTGCTTCCTCGGCCCCACAATCCAGCATTTTCTTCCAAGTTACCTCATCCCACTAGGTAATGAAAAATTATAAAGACAGCCTTCATACCTAAGCTGGTTGTTTACCGTTTCGTAGGACTAATAGTGATAAGCAGAATGACACCACAGGCAGTGTGGGCTATTTCAGCCACAGAGCAGGAACCTTTTAAACATGAATTATGCTGACGGTTTCATTTTATCTTTCACTGAATTATCTTCTTCTAAAATCTAGACCTTCTTAATCAAGTTTCATCAAGTTTTGCATGGCATATTATATACTGCCCCACCAAACTGAGTTTCAATTACAATGCTGCCCAAAACTTCAAAGGATGTTCACCTGCTAAATTCTGCCTTTTCATTCCCATCAAGTCAGAGTATGTCACACTTTATTCCTTAAACATGTATATATCAATACACTGTATTTTATTGAATCCAAATTTTTTTTATATCATTGAGAAATACAAACCTTACCAATTAAACTATGGCAATGCTTTCAAACCTCTTAAAATTTTTACTTAAAACTTTTCAAAGAAGTTCTTCTAGAACAGGGGTAGACAAACTATGGCCTCTGAGAAAAATCTGGCCTGCCCCTATTCTTACAAATAAAGTTTGACTGGAAGATAGCCTAGCCTATTCATTTACTTATAGTCTGTGGCTGCTTTTACATGGCAATGGCAGAGATGAGTAGGCGGGACAAAGACAGTATGGCTTAAAAAGCCAAAAATAGTTATTATCCAACCCACCTCTGTTCTAGCTTCATTTAGAGTCTAAATTCTAGATACATTTTAAAATCATATTTTTTATTTATGCACAAGATTGATGTATATGAGATAAATTGCTTGTTTCTTTGTAGTATGCAAAAACACATATATTTCTGGCCATTTCTCCAAAAAATATTTGCTTCACTAAATTCAATTTTTTGTCCTGCTAATATGTGTCTGCACCCTGTTCCTTTTACTGCCAAATCAAGCTGGGACCCACTGGGAGGCTTCTCTGCAGGTCTCACCTGGATCACTCATGGGGTCATAGTCATGGACAGTTCCAATAGGGCCTTGCTCTCACATCATCCGTCAGCTGGTGCTGGCTCTCTGCGGGGGCACCTCAGTTTTCCTCCACATGGCTTCTCATTCTTCAGGCTTTAGTGGGCTTATTCACCAATACAGCCATTTCAGTACTGGCCCACATTTGGCTGAGCAGGCAGAAAGAAATGGATTCCTTACTTGTGCAAGCTTCAAGCAGAGGTGGTACATTTACACAATGGAATACCACACAGCCATAGAAAAGAAGGAAATCTTACCATTTGTGATAGCATGGACAGACCTGGAGATTATTATGTAAGTGAAATAAGTCAGTCAGAGAAAAACAAATCATCTCACTTATATGTGGGATTGAATTAACGAAGTAAACTGACAAACAAAATATGACCAAATGCATGGACACATGCAACACTGTCAGATCTCAGGGGGGAGGGGTGTGGGGAGGACTGGAGGAGATCAGCTACAGAACATATGTGCTTATATGCATAGCTCAAGGACATAGACAAAAATGTGGCGAAGGCAGGGATTTTAAGTCACCATAAATTTTATTAAAATTGTATTGGGAAGCAACTAAAGAATTTTAAGGAGGCACCCCCTTCCCTCCAAGGTCTGTTTTATGTCTTTAGAATATCACCTGGGCCCTGACCAGTGTGGCTCAGTGGTTTGACCCATGGACACAGACAACAATGTAGTGGAGGCTGAGGGTGGAACAGGGTAGAGTGGGGAATATGGAGGATATCTGTAATAGTGTCAAAATTTTAAAAAAGGATACTGGTGCAGTAGATACATTTCAAAATTTTCAGGCAGTTCCTGCCTAATGTTTAACAGGCATCTCAGTTCTAAAATATTCGTAACTGAAGTTTTGAAAATAACCACCCTCCCCCACCCTACTGTTCTGTTTTCTCCACTGTAATAAATGGAACCACGTTCCATGCAAACTCTCAAGCCAAAATCTGAAGAGTGACTCTTGACTCATCCCTTCTCCCTCACTACTATCAAAAATAGCTGCCATTTCATCTCCAGAAAGTACCTCAAACTTCTCTATCTCTCTCCAAACACACACCTGCTGCCCTATGATAAACCTCCAGTTTCTCTTACAGGGCAGCGACAAGTTTCCTGACTGATCCCCACCTCTGCTCCTATCTCCCTCCAAGCTATGGTCCATAAAGTAGCCCAAGTGATGTTATTTTTATAAGATTTTATTTATTTTTAGAGAGTGAAGGGAGGGAAAAAGAGAGGGAGAGAAATATTGATGTGAGCAAGAAACATCAATTGGTTGCCTCCCCTTTGTGCTCCCCAACCAGGGACCAAACCTGCAACCCAGGCATGTGCCCTGGCTGGGAATTGAACTGGTGGCCTTTTGCCCTGTTGGGATGATGACCAACCAACTGAGCCACACTGTGAAGGGCCCAAGTAATATTCTAAAGACATAAAACAGACCTCAGGAGGCCTCTCCTTAAAATCTTTTACATGTTTCCCAATACAATTTTAATAAAATCCAAATTTCTTATGGTGACTTAAAATCTCTGCCTAATCTTACTAATGACTAACATGGTAACCCATGCATTCTCAATAAAGGACAGTATCACCCCAAAAAGGTAAAAATTTGTTCTTGAGATTGGAGGAAGGGAATAAAAAATCATCTTACTCTTTTCAATATATAAAGTACAGACATAAAGTATATAGAAGGTATGTCCAGAAAAAGTCCAGCCATTGTTAATATAATGAGAAAGGTTTGTTTGACATCAATGTAACCTAGCAGCCAAGGAGTGTAGACTGCAATTCACATGGGTGAACAATGACATCTTCACTGTATTAGGCGTTGCTGAGTGAGCATGTGTACTGTGTGGACATCGCATTCAAAATGACTGAGCAAGTACAGCAATGAATCTGCATCAAATTTTGCCTTAAGTTTGAACATTCCTCTACAGAAACTATTCGGATGATTTAGAGGCCACAGCTATGGCAACTGGTGATTGCCAGTTTCATCACAACAACACACCTACTCATGCATTACGTCTTGTGCAGAGTTTTTTGGTGAAACATCAAATCACCCAGGTAACTCAGCCCCACTACAGCCCAGATCTGGAACCCTGTAACTCCTGGCTTTTCCCAAAGCTAAAATCATCTTTGAAAGGGAAGAGATTTCAGAATGTTGATGAGATTCAGGAAAATATGATGGGGCAGCTGTGGTGATTAGGAGAACTGTGTGAGATCCCACGGTGGCTATTTTGAAGGGAATGGAGGTATCATTGCCCAATGTACAATGTTTCTTGTATCTTCTTCAATAAATATCTCTATTTTTCATATTACATGGCTGGATACATTCCGGACAGACTTTGCATAACATTTATGGAATTAAAATTTTATGGGGCAGATGATTACAGGGAAAATGTCTAAAAGGGCTCCTGAAGGGGGCTGTAATGAAAAATGATTGAGAAAACACTGCTGTAATTTCATATCAGGCCTCTACCCCTTATCTACCAGACCAGTGTTATACAATAAATCTTTGTGCAGTGACAGAAATGTTCTGTAATCTGCACTGTCTAATGCAGTAACCCCTGAACACTTGAGATGTAGCTACTGAAACAGAGGAACTGAATTTTTAGTTTTCGTTAAATAAAATTGAAATTTCAATAACCACATGGGGATGCCATGTTAGACAGCACAGCTTTAGACATACTAACTGGTGTCCTTTTGATTCAAAGACACAAATTTTTTGCACAGACTAGGATGCTTTTCTACAATAACAAAAATTCAGAGTGGGTTAAAGAGTAAGAAAATATATTATTGTATTATATAATAAGTACAGATGTAGAGAGATTCCAGGATTGGCTAATTCAAAGACTCAATGCTATTTGAATGCCAAATATCATGGATCCAGGTTCTTTGCATCTTCCTTCACTGTCATTCCCAGTGGATACTTCAGGCACTGCCCTCAGGTTGTTTCCTAATGGTCACAATATGGCTGCAACAGCGCCAGGCATCACACCTAAACCTAATGTTCAGAGAAAGAGAAGGCAGTTGTCTTTTGTTTCTCCTTTTAAAAGTGAGGAAAGCTCCCCACATCTCATGAGCCAGAATTTTGTCATGCCTATATGTAAACAAATCACTAGCAAGAGAAATGGGACCACTACACATAGCTCAGATCATATAAGAGTCATTCCCTGGGGTCAAATATGTTGCTGGTTCCCAAAACACATAGCTCTAGGAGGTAACTGGATACCTAAACAGATGAAGGCTCTACAGGAAGTTGGAGACTTGTACATCTCGTGTTGGGGTGGAGAACATGAAAGGAGAACCTCAGCCTCTTTATTTACTACATAGAGCTAAACTGAACCAGTTAAAAATGTCCCAGTGACAGTGGTTCTCAAAGTGTAGTGCCTGCACCAGCAGCATCAGCATTACCTAGAAACTTTTTAGAAAAGAAAGAAAGTCTTCAAGTTGCCCCCAGACATATTGAGTCAAACTTTGGTGATAGTAGCCATGAAAATGTGCTTTAACACGCCTTCCAGGCAATTCTGATGAGAGTCACTGCCCTATACTCTGATTCTCAATCAGAGGCGATTTTTGTCACCAGGGGACATTTGGCAATGTCTAGAAACATTTTGGTTGTCACAACTGGAGTATGGAGTGCTACTGGCACATAGTGGTAGAGGTCAGAACAATGCACAGACAGCCCCACAACCAAGAAGTGTTTGGCCCAAAATTTTAGTAATGCCACAGTTGAGAAACTCTGTCCTATGCTATGAGGCACAGTAAGCTCCTTTAGAGGGTCTGCAACCACCTGGCTCTCGATATTGGATTTGGCTCTTTGAACCTAGTTGGGACAAGGGTTAGTATGTCTTAACCACTTGCAGAGCAGGAGAGAGTCTGACTAACTCTTTAAGCAACAAGTCTTCAGGCCTTCAAATCACTCAGATGGGCCCCAGGGCTATTACTCAAGTATCTATCTCCGGCAAAGTAAAAAACAGGACCATGTTTATCTTCAGAACTCCCCCCCCCAAAAAAGACCATATTTTATAAGGGGCATAGTCAATACATGCATTGACGTTTCAGAACTGGCTTTTATGGGGGCCCAATTCCTTTCTAAGAAGGCAGATAGGCAAACTTTTTCCATGCTTAGGAATTTTTCTGTTCAAATGAGATAAGCAAGACTCCACTGTTTTCTACTGTCCAGTTCTGCCATGAGAGAGCTTGTGGGTCGGGAGACAGAGATCATATGTCAAGTTCTAACCTATATTTCCTATACAAGATGCAGGCAAGAAACCTTGCATCTCTGTGCATAGGATTTCTCTCCATGAGCATTTAACATTAGAAGAAAGTAGCAAATCACATCAGAGTAGGTAAGGCCACAATCAGTTCAGGTCAGCCTCATCTCATCTTAACTCTATTTTCAAATGTCTTACAGTGCCCCTTGTTCTACTGGGACCTCTTTTGGCACTTATCTAAGATAACACACTTCTGGAAATGGGTGTACTGATAAACTTTATTTACATTATGTTCTATCATTTCAATCATATTTAAGTTCTGGACATTTGTGTTTACATACAGAACCCAGTATATTCCTGGGAGAAATTTTTTTTAAACAAAACCAAAATAGGATACAGTTAATATGGTAATTGGGTAGCTTAATGAACATCTGGCTTCTGTGAGGTCTCATCTGGGATTTTAGAGTGAACTGTATCCAGGGGCTGCCAGTGGCAATTCATGAGAGAGTCGTAGAGTTCTTCACTTTTCACCATAAACTCTTTGTTTAATTCCTCAATATTCAAATGAAGATCGGGATCTGTAGAAGCCAATAATGCATATGAAAAAAATAGAATTTGACAGGATATATATTATAAATGGCTTACAGTTTTTTTAAAAAAATAGGAGGAAATATTGAAGACAGTGTTAACATTTTTAAATTGTGCTTCCTTTCAATAAGACTTGAAAACAAAAATTGAACCTAAAAAAGAAATAGTACTACCAGACTTAATGAGCACCTAGATGGTGACTGAGGAGAAAATGGATTGAATCAACAGACACTATTTGGAGATGGAGTCAATTTGGGGTAAAGGAGAAAGGTGGGGAATGGCCAAAGATAGCTCCTGAGTTTCTGGCATAAGCACTTGGGTGGATATGGAGCCAAACAGTGAGCCAGGACCAAGTGCCTGACAGGACTTTGAAAAAATAACTATGCCATTTTATCTGCTGAGTTAACAGATTGACATATGAATGAATTATATACAGCAACTACCAGTAATGTAGACAAAGAGAGGAATTTGGCCTTCCTTCTCTGCATCCTGGAACCCTGTGATGAGAAGGTAGTGTTATCATGAAAGCATCAGACCTAGATATTCAAACTAACAGGTTTCCAACATCATTGACTTTTTTAATATATTCTGTTTTTTTCTCCTTGTATTGAATGTAACTGAAGAAGTCCTTTCTGTTTTCCTTTATACATTTTGCCAACCTTAGCTCATTTAGGGCCATAATTTGCTTCCTAATATTCACATGTGTTCATGCTATTCATTTGTATTTATTTATATGCCTGTTATAAACAGTTTGTGCTCCCTCTCAAAAAATTCATATGTTGAAATCCTAACTTTGGATTTGATGGTATTTGGAGATGGGCTCTTTGGGAGATAATTAGGGTGAGATGAGATTATGAGGGCAGGGCCCTAGCTCCATGGGATTACTGCCCTTATAAAAAGGACACCAGAGCTCCTGATCTCTCTTCCCCCACTACATGAAGATATGAAAAGTTGGCCATCTATAAGCCAGGAAGAGAGCCCTCACCAGAAACCGAATCAGCTGGCACCTAATATTGACTTTCCACTGTCCAGAACTACGAGAAATTTCTGTTGTTCAAGCTGCCCGATCTGTGGTATTTTGTTATAGCAGCCCAAACTTACTAATACGATATCCTTCCATATTTATCATTTTAGAACCGCGATCATGGAATAGTCCCTGCCCCTAAGTTTCATGAGCTACTTATTTGTCTTCACTAGAGTCATGTGTGACTCTCTCATCTGATTCATGTTCTTTAGAGCTTCTCATCCCTTTTGAAGTATCTTTCCTTTGAGATCAGGTATCTTAAAATTAGATATTTCTAGTTTCCCCCAAACTTTCTGAAATTTTCTTTCCTAAAGTCATGTTCCAGGGTCATTTCTGTCATTGTCATGGCAGTCATTTGCTAAAAAGCTTCTGACTCCGCCTGTTTCTGGTTGGGGGACAGATGTCAGGACCACATGCTTATAAGCATCTCTCTCCTGTAACCTGTGGCCTAGAAAACAAACGTCAGCTAGGAACCACAGATTAATGAGCTAGGCCTTTCCAGTGATATTGGCCATTGGGGTAATAGTAGCCTATAAAAGACAGATGAATTATATCTTTCCTAAACCTGTGGGCTCTCTTGACCTATGCTGTCCAATACAGTAGCCACTAGTCACATATGGCTTTTGAGCACCTGAAGTGTGGCTAGGCCTCGTTGAGATGTGATATAAATACACACTGCATTTTAAAAACTTGGCAGTAAAAAGTTTGTAATCTCATTAAATTATATATTGATTACATGCTGATATAATATTCTGAATATACTAGATTAAGTTTAAAATATTTAAATTAATTTTTCATATCTTTTTTTGTTTTTTTGAATTTGGCTACTAAAAAATTTAAAACCACTTATGTGGGTGGATTTGTGTTTTACATTACATTTCTACTGGACAGAGCTGCCCAGATCAATGAATAGCTAACATTTAAGAGGTTATTCTGTGCCAGACTCTGTTAGAACTCTCAAAAGCACTTGACAGGTATTGTCCTCACACTTTGTATGAGGTAGATTTTAAACCCCATTTGACAGGTGGGGATGCCAGTGCACTGGAGGTTAATTTGTCTGGCACTACAGAGCTTATAAAAGAGATCTGCACCCTGGCAGTCTGGATCCAGACAGCACGATTTTACGGTATGCCTTCCTCTGTCATTCTTATAGGCTGTCTAAAGAACTGGTAAAAGCTGGGAGGACAAACTCACTCATTAACCAGAATGAAATCCTCCTGAGAGCTGGAGTGAGCACACAGTATTCACATTGCAATCAAAGTACTAAAAACTAGAACTGCCCCATAGCATTTGAAGATTTCTTTTAAACATCAATTTCATTCTATTTAAACATTGGACAGCAACTAACATGGAGACCTGGTATTGGTTACTGGGACTACAAAAATGGATGCTCCCATCTTTTAGAAAATCACAAAGGCAGTGGGTTGGTTTGTCTTGTGGGAGTGGGGAGAGGGCAGAGGAAGAGACCAGATGGGCATGTGAGAAGACAGTTGATAAGAAACAGACAAAAGTGTTTTCTGAATTTCACTTTTAGTTCTCTTTCCCATAACTTAAAATAAATAAAAGAAGACAAATGTTTTCTTCTCCTCCTTGAATAAGACACGTTCAGAAACAGGGCTCTTCTCTAGGCAGGTACATTTTGGTCTTTTCAAAACAAATCAAGAGCTACATGAAGAAACACCTGGAACTACAGAGGAGAACTGTTGGGTCCTCCAGGAACGAATAACCCTGAGGGAAGCTAGGAAGTTAAGGCCACAGCGATTGCCTCATGCTTTTCTCCTTAAAAATCAAAATTAAAGCATAATTAATCCCAAAGTCTAAACTTATGGAGGAAACAGATCTTTAAAAAATCAACTTATTATTTTTTGGAAATGCTCCCTTTTCCCAGTCCTTCAGAAAGACCTGTTCTCACAGAAGCAATTTGCAAAAACTAGATGAATTACTAAAGAGAAAGGCTTAGGCAACTATGCTGGTATTTTCCAGTAGGATCTCTCAGTTTCTAGGCAGTTATGTGAATGAGGAACCTAGAAATTGGGCTAGGTTTGTTTTTAACTACTTGTGCTTTAGCAACAGAAGTTTTATGTTACCTTCTAGTAGGTCTTCATCTTGGTTTTCCACCAGAGCTGTGGCTTCCTACAATGAAAGTCAGTATTTTAAGAAAAAATAAATTTTATTTAAACGTTTACTATCACACATAATTTCTTAGAACCTAGCTCTCCAAAGTAATATCAAGAACACTGAACTCCCTTTAGGTCAAATTTATTTTTGAACTTGGATTAGAAGAATCTTCAAATGATATAATTTTATAATTATTAAATGAGTGAACAGGGTCAACAGAAGAAAACTCACAAAGGAGCAGCAAGCCTGACAAAGAACTCTGGGCTCTCTGAAGATTCTGAGAGCTATCTGGCATCCTAGAGCCTGGGATAGGACCCAGACCCCAGGGATCCTGAATCCAGACTCCGTAGTCCATGTACTAGATGCCCAACTCTCTACTTGGAGCTCTGCCCTTCCTTCCAGAAGACAATCTGCAAAGTCTCTACAAGCACATTCCCCTCATAGCCATCTAATTACATCCCAACTCTATGGTGTAGCTAAGGACCAGAATAGGAAGTGCTTAAGGAAATGCAGAGGTTACAGAAAAGCAAACCAATTAACTATCCTCTGACATAGAGAACTAAATTCCAGAAGCACTGCCAAAATAAATCTTGGTTGGTTAATCCAAACTCTGTTGGCTCTACTGGGGTGTAAATTTTTAAGACTTCTCTTTATAGGCACCTGTTGGAAGCCTGTCTTTGTTAAGGTTGTACAGCTGTTTCAAGGACCCACCCAATCCAGAAAGGGCTGAGTTAGTTCATAACACCAATGACCTTAATTATGCTTCCCTTGCTGAAAAGAACGAGATTATATTGAAAGCCCAAGATCCACTATCTTCTCTCTTCAATCCATCTAAAAGAACGTCCCCCTTTCACTCTGAAATAGGTCCTGGTTTGGAAAATAAATTATATGGCTACCATAAACTTAATCACACCACTGATGTATTTTTTTTCTATTTAGAAATGGCTAAAAAGCCAGAGTCTGTGCTTAAATGAAACCTTTCTTTTAATACAATGTGTAAGTAACCTCACATTTCCTCCTTTTCAATATGTGATCTGGTAAATGTGGATCCTAAATTACGAGGGTGTGTGGAGCAGAACCTGTCTGAAAACAGAGCATTCTCTCTAGTCTGAGGTTCACCTGGGCAGTGTATGCTGTTGTTTGTCCTTAAAGAAGGGGGCAGCTATAAATGGTTTTTCTCTGTTAGGAGTAGTTTGAGCAGGTGGTGCTGGTAAACCCCCAAAAACCTGAGAATCATTCTGGAGATATCCACTTCTTATAAACTTAAGCAAGACATAATGTCAAAGTGAAGAGTCTAACCCCTTAACTTGGGGAGACAAGGGCTAGGGACACCGGTGGGGGAAGTGGGCAATGAAACTATCACATCTCATAGAGATGCACTTTATTAGGGAAGACTCAAGTGAGGATGTGTGAGTCAAAAGACCCAACAAAGAGCTTTATCACCTTGAATTTTGTGACCAGCTTCATAACCAGGAACTCCTACCAAGAGAGCAGGCAGGTGGCACAAGTATGGTAACCAAAGAGAATAGATTTATAATTCTTGAATGAAAAACTGATTATTATAGTAATAATGACTAGAGGGTGAAATAATAAAAAACAAAATGTGTCCATGAAAATGGGGATATGAGAGGAGGGAAAGGGTAGCAGAAAGAGAAAAAGTGTTAATTTCTTAATTTTTCATGAGTGGAGAAAGAAATACTTTCATTTCTGGAGTGGTTAATACATTCAAACCTATACTTCTCTATTTAAAGATATAAAGGTAATCACTAGATGTCAGATAGACCACTTCCCCTTTCTCAAAAAAGGGTTAAAACGAAAATAAATGTGCTGAAACCTCAGGCAATGTAGCAAAAGATTTTTTTTTTTAGAAGATGCAATAAGCACCTGATAAAAGGGTAAAACCCAAGTTGGATTTAAAAGAAAAAAAGCTGAGAAGTCTAACAATATATTTTCACTATGAAGCACACCCAAAACAAACTTGAAAAAATGAAAAAGTTGGAGGAAAAAATCAAGCAAATGAAAGTTTTAAAACAGTGATAAACTGTTAAATTCAACTCTGGTGTAAAAGCCAATGCCATCGCAGAGAATGTCACTGTGCACATTAGGAAACAAACTGTGGAGAAAACTCTGTTAACACTTTGACTGCAAAGTGCTAATTTCCCTAATATGTAAATATCTCACACAGTCAAGAAGAGGGGGCACAAAACAACAGAAGGTAGGCAAAAACATCAACTAAGTCAAAAGGTATTGTGTGCAAAATATATTTGCCCTCAATAGTAGGCAAATGCCTTCCACACTTGTCCAATTGGCTAATCACACAGAACAAACAAAACAAAACAGAGAAGCAACCACACCAAGAGCAGTGGAAAGTATAAACCCAGGCAGGTTTTCTGGTAAGCTGATTTTTAAAATTTCAAATGTTATATCCTTTAATCCAGATCTCCCACTTTCAGAAATTTTTCTTAGCTAAAACAAACAAACAAACAAAAAACACTCAAATGCCTGGAGATAAGGCAAAGACGTTAAGTGCCTGAAGAAGATAAGAGCCTGAAGTTAAGGCACTGAGAACATTTAAAATGTCAGTCAATAGGGATGAGCTAAAATCATAGCATATCCAACTGGGCAGCTTTAAAAGAAAGCTCTCCTGATGCAACCTACATGCAGAAGCAAGAAGCAAAAGAGTATATGTACTACACAGTCCATTCCTGTCCAAGGCACTCCCAACTCCCCCAAACAAATAAAGCCCAATCACGCTAATGCAACAAGACTACACGGGGGAAATCTAGAGGACAAGATCAACTTAAACAGCATGTTCTTCTAAGTGGGGAGGAGATGGGGAAGTGGAATAGTGAGCCGTGGAGGCTTTCCCTCACTCTAGTACATCCTTGTGTGGTTTCAGAAATAGGTTACTTTAGTAATCAAAATAGTAAAGTATCTTTTAAAAAATGAGTTAATATTCATTGCTGTATCAAAACAATACAAAAAAAAAACCCCAACCTCCTGTCTTATTCTAAGTGTTTAAGAGTAAAATCTACTGAAAGATGATAATCTAAAATTTAGTAACAAGAATTTAGGCACAAGACTTTGTCAGCCTATTTTGTTTTTGGAAGACAGTGAGGACTTAGGGTCATTTGTAAATCAAAATTTCTTAGATCATCAGTTGTTACTCTCTGGTATTAAAACAGGGAGCAGAAGCCATGGTGGGAATCTGAATGGCAGTATGTGGAGGTTGTGAAGATAGGAAAAAGATGTTTCCGTGCTGAGCACACAAACAATACAGGATTCATTTCAGAGGGTGATACCTCAGGCATAACTGAAGTTTCAGTTGGGTGTCCAGAGGTCCCACATGCAGAAAGGTTGTGTTCACTTCCATTCACTGCAAAACCACAGCTGTAGCCGGAGAGAGGACAACAGTTGTGCTGTTGTTCCTCATACCAGTTGTCAAAGGGGTAACCCTGGTGGGGCTGGAACTCCTGCTTCACTCTAGGAAGAGGGGAGGGAGACAACAAGACTGACATCACCAAACCAGCAGCAGACTCATTCAAAACCACAGGGCTCTTTCTGCTTCCCTAGAAGTTAAAAGTAAGTATGATGTCTGCTTTAACTGTTTAGGAACACCAATTTTTAAAGCAACGGTTTGTAAGTTGCTAAAACTTATATAAGAAATAGAACACAAACGGCTTTCATTTTCATTTGGAATAGGAAAACCACCTCACCTTTGCCAGTGCCAGTAATAATGATTTTGTTGAGCTACATCAAAACCTGCAAGGCTCTCCTGTCCCGCCATTTAACCAGAAAATGAGATGAGGAATCCACAGTTTTTACTCCTGACTCACAATTTCCAGCTCCAGGGCTAACACCTCTCAACCTGACAAATAAGTCTCACAGCTGCCTTAGAGAGCAGCAATTCCTGCTCAGCAATTAACTGTTTGACTTTCAGGTTAATGTGGTTAAGGCCTGGGTGGGGGCAGGAGTACAGAGAGTCACCTGGGGGAACTTCAGCAAATGATTCAGCAAACCACCCGGCTTTGAGATGTCAGGCTAGGTGAAGCGGGCCAGAACCCAGGGGGATGGAAGGAGAGTTTGTGTTGGGCAACTGAGCAGGACAGGGAAGTCTCCACCTCACCTATGTGAGTCACTTCTAATGTAAGACAAATACCACAGTTCGATGCTTCCCTTCTCAGTTCAGCTCTCTGTAAACAGAACTGGCATGTAGTGGACTTTTTTTTTAGTATCTCCTACAGGTTGAAATCATCTCAACCTGCTGGTGGGAAAAACTGGTACATCTCACTCACACATATACAACTTAATTTGAGTACAGAAAAAAGAAAAAAAATCTGTGGTTCAGTATTTTTTTTTTAAGGGCACAATAAGCTTCTGAAACTTCAATGAACATTTGCATTGTCTACGCATGTTGTTTAAAATGTAGGTTCTGATTCAATAGATCTGGAGGGGAGCCTCCGATTCTGCCTTTCTAGTCAGTTCCCAAGCACTTTGAGTTAATGAATTATTCCATTATTCAAATACTTGATGTATTCTGTATGTACCCGTAACTCGAAAAACAATAATCATGAGTTTAAATCATTTACCCATTATTTACTGAGCCCCTACTAGACACAAAGCAGGGTGATTGGCATTGGTGATATAGTGGAACTTACATTCTAGTGGATTTCTCCATGTCTTCAAGGGAGATGTCATTAATTAGCAGCTGTGGCACATATTGCTAGGTACCACCTGATTTTGTTTCCTTTTCTTCCTTAATAACAGAACACTGAATTAATTCAGGGGCATTAGCAGGCCTCTTTAAAAGACTACTTTTCCTATCTTCCCCCCCCACCCCCCGGGAGATGTGGCCAGGTGACCAAAATCTGGCTAATAAGATGTAAAAAAGAACTATTATAAGGAGATTGAGTAAAACTGCGTAAGGAGTTTGCTTAGCTGGAAGGCCTTTTTGTCCTCCACCCTTTCCCCAAGCCTAGTGCCGAGATTACAGATGTGACGGCTGGAGGCAAAATATATCTGCACTTATCTTAGCCTATGAGATTGTCGGGAGCCGACCAACAGCTGACCTTTGACACAGTCAGGTCGGATGAGACGCATCTGCACTGCAGAGGCGACTGTGGCCAGATCTCCTATCTCCTCCTGTATGCCTGTCCCTGCTAGCAATAGGTGGTGGGATTTTTGGATACCTGTGTATTATAACAAAAAATCTGCACAATGCCTCTGATTCTGCTCGAAATGACTTGCTGACCACAGAATAGAGACCCCTAGCAACGCTAATGCTGCCTACTTCCCCCACCTGGGAAGTTAAGGACAAAATTAAACTATAGGCAGACCAACTGCCAGAATGTTGAAGGAAACTGTTGCTAGGAATGTTTCTTAAGGAGTCACCACTCAAAAGCTTAAGATTTATTAGAGCCACTACCCCTCCCATACCCTGGACAGGAGTGTAAAGAAGCAAGAAGTTCTAGTTGAAAATAATAATCTCAATACATGGAAATGAATATAAAATATGGTCCCCCCAAGGTGTATAAATCAAAAAACCTAGGCAAAAAAACAGTTACTTAACCGAGACAAATCTAACCTCAATGGACAATAGCTAATTTCTATATAACCTATAAATCACCCCTTGCACCCTTTAACTTAGACCAATCCCTAGAACCTTAATAGACACCTAGTTACTAATTGGCACCTGAAAGCTTGTGCCCGTATAACTTCGTTGGCTATCTGATTAATGACCCTCTTGGTCAAAATAACCCTTGTTTAATATGGTTGATCTGTGGGACCTCCTGTACTTTTCAGTTATTTCGTTGTTTAGCATGATTGATCTGTAAAACCTTCTGTGTTTTTAGAAATTATTTGTTTTAATAATCACACTATGCACTGAATGTTGTATAACTTCCCCTTTAAAAATACTGATTTTTCTGTCAGTCGGGCCCAAAAAGCCTGGCTGTCCTCTGGCACCCCACCCAGTGTCTCACTTCATTTGCTTCACCTGAGCCGTGCATCCTTCGAGGACCCTGAGACCCCACCGAGGCTGGACCCCGGCATTAGATAATATCAAGGAATATGTCACGCATGCAAATACAGGATTGGATGGAGAGAACGGGCCTGTGTCCCAATGACTATGGACTAACTCCCTGTACCAGCCCCAGACTGGCCTACCTCCAGATTTCTTTTAAGAAATAAATGTCCCTATTGTTTTAAGTTATATGAAGTTAAACGGAATTCTTAACTACTATAACAACTTAGACATCAAATAAAACATAACTTAGGATTTCCTTTTTTATAAAAACTTTAATATTGTAGTTTTTCCCCTTCTCTTATTTTTGGCCTTTTTTTTTGTAAAAACAAAATCAGAATTTGGGCTATGAATGGGTGAGATGAAGTTGTAGTTGGAAAGGATTGTGGGAGTTGGTCATTGATAATAAGGTTCCATAAGGAGGGGGAGGAAGGGAAAGGCCAATGTACCACGTTAAAACCACCTGGGGGGCAGGGCGGGCGGGCAGGCCAGCTAGAAAGATGGC
Source organism: Tonatia bakeri (assembly GCA_004024845.1). NCBI lineage: Eukaryota > Metazoa > Chordata > Mammalia > Chiroptera > Phyllostomidae > Tonatia > Tonatia bakeri. The sequence continues at coordinate 26,773 of PVIA01007999.1, forward strand.
AGGAACTGAGTGAGGCACAGAGGACCATGAACAAGGCTCCAGAGATGAAGATAAACATTTAAGGGTTTTGCAGATGGGAGTGACAAGAAAGTGTTCACAAATATTGTTTTGCTTTCTAAAAGCTTCAAAATCAAACCTCATATTTCACCTGGATTAGTCCCATGAAGGGGGTGGAGCAAGTTTATATCATGGTAGGCCCCTGGTCAGTGTACAGGGGAAATAGCCCACTCTCTCTGCTTCCCTCAGCTCTACGTGTAAAGGAGGCCAAAGTCCTCAGGGAATATAAGCAACATGCAACCTCTGCAGTCCTAAAATTTAACAGACTTGATACCTGTTACATTGAGAAAGAATAACTGGGCAGGAATATTAGACTCACGTGCTACTTCTAATAAGGCTGATTTTTCTCCACTGTATCCCGATTTTAGCCCAGTATATCCACTTCACCACCTCCCCTACCCACTGCCCTCCGCAAAAAAAAGATAAGCCAGCTGTTTTTTCTTTAGCAAACAAAAGCCAGGCACTCAATAAATATGTTGAAAGAATGAATAAATAAATGCATGACTTAAACATAAAAAGCTTTCAATAAGTAACTTAAAAGCAAAACTAAAAATACAACCCTGTTGTATTTTAGTGTTAATGAACTCTGAACAGTGGTTGTTTCTTGGCAACTGCAGTTTTCACAAGAGTGAGATTAAATAGCTTCTTATATTGTGTGTTTGGAAAAGGGAGCAGGAAGTGCGTTCAGTTTGAGTCCAGTTGAACAGGTATATACTTTTGTGTTGTTTTTCTTCAGACAATGAAAAACTACTGTCGTTAAAGAGAATGTACCCAAGGAAAGAGAAAAAGCCCCAGCTGCACTAGGTCTACTGTTACTTACTTGTGTGGTTTTCAGAGTTCCTCTTCTGGACCTATTTCAGCGTTTATAACAGGCTCCATTAGTGTATTTTAACTTTAATGAGGCCCTAATCTTTTTGAAAATATAACAATTTTATCAATGCTCTTCTGCAAAAATGTACATACATGTCCTGGGGCTGGTGTGGCTCAGTGGACTGAGTGCTGGCCTGTGAACTGAAGGGTTGCAGGTTCGATTCCCAGTCAGGGCCCATGCCTGGGTTGTGGGCCAGGTCCCCAGTGGGGGCGCATGAGAGGCAACACACACTGATGTTACTCTTCCTCCCTTCCCCTCTCTAAAAATAAAATCTTTTAAAGAAACGTGCATACACAATTGTATTTATAATTTCAAGGGACTCAACTCCCTAGGAGTAGAAACACCTGAACTACATGCTAAGGTCATGTGAGCTCTGTTATTGGTTCCAGTAATTTCTGACAGGAAAAACAAAGTAAACCACTTTGAGTTATATTTATGTTGCTTACACTACGGTTTTCATTCCAGAACCAGCTATACTCTAAAAGATTGGAGCAAAAAAAATTTTCCAGCCACAAGGTTCTTCTCTAAAATGTCCAATAATTAAGCAGGTAAAAGTGTGACCATCTGGTAATACATGTTGATTACAGTAATTATCCGGTTATAGTAATATGTTAAAACTTTAACTTTTAAAAATGTTAAATGAGTACTAACTCTTCACAAACAGCAGCTGAGATTTCCCTGGGGTAATGAGACAGGGTACCAGGGGCAACACAATATACAAAACATGGATTTTCAAACAATTTTATTCAAAGTTTGGGTTTTTTTTGGATGAGAGAAAATTACTTTCACATTACACAGGTGGACCATAGAGCAAAATGCAAAAAGGCCCCCCCCTTTTTTAAATATGAGACTTCAAAGAAATGTCCTACTTACTCATTCTTTGTCGCATGCCCAAGGGACACCCACTCAAGCATTTCACATTCCTGACCTTAGTGGTTCTTTGGAGATAACAGTTAAGAAACAGTAAATAGGAAATAATTAAAATAGTAAGGTAACTTGACTTTTTGTAACATTGTAAAATAATTAGCACAAGGCAAAGGAGTTACCATAAAACAGGACTACGCCGGTTTTCCAGAGTCTGAGAATTAACTACATTTCAGTGCCTGCGGAGTGTGTACGTGTGGAATCGCCAAAGCGCGCAGAAAACAAGGTCTTCCTTGTGCTGTGACACCAAAGCAACCAAAGCGAAATCATTTGGGTAACACCCAGCATCAAGTAAAACAAAACGTATTTGTTGAGCACAAATAATGTACCAACAAAACACCAGAGAACAAATGTTCTTGGAAACAAAGAGGCGTGCTACAGAATTAGCACTAAGTGGGGTTTGAAGAATCGCCCTTGACGAATTCATCTACTACCTCCTGCTTGAAAAATGGACCTGCTGTGGCGTTTATGTGACGAATTACACATTCCAAGATTTACTCTGTGGTAAGTTTGTGCGAAAAGGCCATTTTAACACATCCCTGAATCTCCAAACCTCATGAAAAATCTCAAATGTCAATTAAAGCCATTTTGCTTTTATTAACGTTTGACCTTGCACTTAAGCTGGGCAAGTGGTGAAAGAGATCTCCTTCTGGAATGCTCACAAAGTATGGTTGCGCCTTTCTTCCTCCGCTGGCCAACTGGATCCTAGCATTAGAAAAGTGAACCAAGCTGGAAGGAAAGGTGTGCAGGGCGGGATTACCTGGCCAGGGCAGGCCGGAAGACAGGAAGCGAACAAACTTTCAGGACCGCCTGCTCCGGTAACCGCGAACGCCAAATACCACGCCCTCAATGTCCCGCCACCAGACAACGTGAGAAAAACAAGTTCATTCCACTGTTTCCTGCACAAAAAGGAAAACCAACTCCACCGTGTGTTACAGCCGGCAACACACAACGGTCCCCCCAAACCAACAACTGAACGCGGTCAGGGGCCCCGCCCCCACAGGAGGCTGGCTCGCTTCCTCCTTAGATGTCACCAAAATGACGGGCTTCCGCGAGGAAGTCCCGCCCACTCTCCTTAGGCGAGCCTAACTCAAGGCTTCCTAGAATATGCCTGCTCATCCCATTTTTTCTCATAGCAATGAGAACCTCCTCATGTGGTCTGCTTCCTTATTCTCCGCTTGAAAATTGTGCGTTATTTCAAGCGCTGAAACCATTTCCGCTGATGCAGGCTCCTAAAAGGGAGTCCTGCGGCATGACGTCTATTTAAGCGCCAATAGAGAAAGGACCCTCTTCCGCTTGCATCCGTTTTAGTCTCCGCCCCTCACATTGAGCGTGGCTTGCTAAAAGAGGCACGTGTACTACTTAATGGAGCTGGTTGCTGGTTGCTACGAGCAGGTCCTTTTTGGGTTCGCTGTACACCGTGAGTGCAAGACAGGCGGCGGCCACGAGGTAAGAGCCGATTCGCGGGACCGCCGGAGGTGCGGACGGGGGAAGGTCAGGCCTAGTTCCTGCACGGCTAGGGTAAACATAAAACCAGAAGTGAACACACACTGATTTCTTAGGGGTTAATTGACAAACCAAACTCAGGAAACTTAAGTATGAGTTAGCTCTTTAATGCATAGATCAGGCAGCCCTGGCTAGTGTAGCTCAATGGATTGAGTGCCGGTCTGTGAACCAAAGGGTATTGGTTCGATTCCCAGTCAGGGCACATTCCCAGGTTGTCGGCCAGGTCCCCAGGAGGGGGCGCGCGAGAGGCACACATTGATGTTTCCATCTCTTTCTCTCTTCTCTAAAAAGTAAATAAAATTAAACAAATGGATTAGGCAATTCATGAAACGAGATAATGCCTGTCTGTAATGACTATGGGCACATTTATGACTACGGTGCACAAGGGAAGATGGTTTTCCTGTGAAGGAGCAAATGAGTTGTAGATTTAAGCGTTGCTCTCATAAATTGGCAGCCAGTTTAAATGTATTTCTGTTCTGGAGTTTTACGAAATATTAGAGATAGTTCAAGATGACACCAGCACATTATTGGATCCTTACTGTGGGGCTATTAAGGCAAGGAAAGTGGAAAGAAGCGAAGGGTATGGATCCTGCGCTAGATACCTTCCCGGCATAAGGGGCGAGGACTGGAAGACAAATGCATGGAGAGAAATTACAATAAAATATAAGTATTTTATGAGATGTATGAGTAAAAAAGTAAATTGCCTATAGTCAAACATCGTATTCCCAGGACTAAAAATAAGATATTTTAGTTCAGGATTATTTTTTTTTACCTTAGCAATCGTACGTATCTCTTAGAAACCTATTTCATGAGGTTCTTTCTTTCTGTCTTTTTTTTTTTTTTTAAGGAAAGCAATTTTTTTCTTTTAAGATTTATTTTTAGAAGGAGGGGAAGGGAGGGAGAAGGAAGGAGCTGGAAACAAACATCAATGTGTGGTTGCCTCTCGCACCGTCTACTGGGGACCTGGCCTGCACCCAGGCATGTGCCCTGGCTGGGAATCGAACTGGGGACCCTTTGGTTTGCAGGCTAGCACTGAATCCACTGAGCCACATTAGCCAGGGCACATTGAGTGTTTCTTAATGGAGAAATCAAGGCGTCAGTCTTGAATTAACCAGAAAGTTAGTGGTATGTGTTTTGATTAATTGCTTTTGTTTATTTTCTTCTCTGTTTTTTAATCTGTCTTTGGTTGAAAGGTGACATGTTTTGGATATTTCAAGATGATGCTACTAATTGTGTTTTCTTAGTAATAATGTTTATTATGTTCCAGATACATGTAGACTCACAGCAGTCCTCTGAGGGAGATACAGTTATACTCATGTTAGAGATGAGAAATCGGACATTGAGATACATTAAGTGACCTGCTCAAGGCCATACAGATAAAATTTGGTAGACCTGGGACTCAAATCCCCGGTGTCTTGAAGCTCTTAACCATTAACCAATACTGCTTCTACACCTGGACAGACAGTAGCCCACATAACCAACATTCCTTCTGTAATATTCATTTAAGGCCATAGTAGCCCCCAAAGGAATGTTGTGTCTTTAGTGAAAAGAGGTTCCCTGGGTTTTTATTGACAGAAGCACTATCTCTTGCTGTAGTTACTTAAGAATTAATTTAAATAACACATTATAAGTATATTCAAAGAAATCAGGTGGTTTTTTTCTTCTTTGGTTTTACTAATACTTTTTGATGCTTGTCCTTCAAATTGAGAGGTGTGTGTCCATCTGTTCTTGGCACTCAACCAGTCACATGTCTCCAATCCGAAAGTTACATGTCAGTGAGTGTAGAGTTCTTGAAACTTCATCATTAGTCAGTCTCTCGGGCTTATATTGGTATAATGGAAACATACTACTAATCCTGTTTATTTTCCTTTATAGGACTTGTCATTATAGTTATCTGTTCCTTGTTTGTTTTAATCTACAAATCACGGGATAGTTTTTTGTACATTTGTAAGATCCACTGGTAGTTTTCATGGGACGTGAAACCATTTATCTGTTTCTGGAGAACTATGACATGGTTGTGACATTCATTATGTGGTTTACTCTTCAGCAGAAATGGACTCCTGTGGCTGACTTCACTCACCATGCCCACACAGCCTGCTTGTCAGCGGTGGCTATAAATAGTCGTTTTGTAGTCACTGGGAGCAAAGATGAAACAATTCATATTTATGATATGAAAAAGAAGGTAGACCATGGAGCTCTGGTGCATCACAATGGTAAGAAATGATATCCTTTCAGATAGTAATGTTGAGGTATCACCACTTTATAATTTGACTTCAGTTGCACAGTTCAGTAACCATATTCTGTGCTAGGAAATACAGAAACGAGAAAAACATATTGTTCTTTGTTCTTAAGGTGTTCACAGTTTGTACTGGAAGACAAGAGAAGCACTTAACTCGGTCTGGAGGGAAAGGGGAGGAAATGAATTTTCACTGAAAACTTTCTTTTTTTTTTTTAACAGTTTTTTTTTAAGATTTTATTTATTTATTTTTAGAGAGGGAAGGGAGAGGGAGAGAGAGAGAAACACCAATGTGCGGTTGTTGAAGGACATGGCCTGCAACCTAGGCATGTGCCCTGACTGGGAATCGAACCGGTGATGCCTGGTTTGCAGCCCGTGCTCAATCCACTGAGCCACGCCAGCCAGGGCGAAAACTTTCTTAAAATGACATCTGAATTACCTTGAAAGAGAAATACTAGCCCTGGGTGGTATGGCTCAAGGGATTGAGTGCTGGCTGGCAAACTGAAGAGTCACCTGTTCGATTCCCACTCAGGGCATGTGCCTGGGTTGCGGGCCAGGTTCCTGGTAGGAGGTACATGAGAGGCAATTGCACAATGATGTTTTTCTGCCTCTCGTTCTCCCTCCCTTCCCTTCTCTCTAAAAATAAGTAAAATCTTTAAAGTCGGAAAAGAAATAGCATCTGTTAGCCAAGTGAAGTTTGCAAAGAGGGAGAGGGCATTCCAGGGAGAGTAGGTAGCATGAAGAGTACAAGCAGCAACATCATGTTGACAGCTGCCTTTACTGGAGAAGTATCATGTACCAGCAGTGCCAAAAAGGTACACTTGTGTTTTCAGTTTATAGAAGAGAAACTGTAGTTCAGCGATATTACATGACTTGCCCCGGGGTTACAAAACAATGGAACTAGAACCTAGGTCTGGAGCCCATGTTTTTAATCACTGGTGTGCATGGGGAACTGTAAGCAGGTCAGTGTTACAAGAAGGGTAAAATGAAGGTTGAGGTGGCTGGAGAAGTAGATGGGGCCAGATCCTGGTGGTCCTTGAGAGAAGGAGATTAGGGATTGAATGGGAAGGAGAGAGTGATCAAGGTTTGAGGACAGTGCTGGCAGTTAGGATATGAAAGAGATGTTGACTAACAACAAGCACAAGGACTGATAAGAGCCACCCAGTCGAATTTGGAGGCAGTGGATTTGGTACCACCAGTTTGCAGTAATCTATAGACGTTCTGTAGAGCAAGGAAAGTTAATGTGGTTTGTGTGGAAGGATTAAATTAGAGGGGAACTAGGATTTTGGTAAAAGAATAGGTTTTCGGCTTACAGAAAATGGGTTGTTAAGGTCTGTAGATCTCTGAAATAAGAAAGCAGGTGGAGTGTGATTAATGGTAGTCGTGAAAGGGCTGGCAAGATGTGAGGTTGGGTCAGAAAGTAGATTCTTAGAGTTCAGGAGTTCTGATGTGGAACAGCTCTGGGCAGTAACAGTATCCGTGACGTGGGTGTGAGGGACTAAAATACAGAGAGGGCAAAGGTCACTAGAGTTGAGGAAGCCAAGAAATAGTGATTCTCAAGTCAGTAGTGATTCTCCACATAGATGGCACATTGCCCGGTATAGTGGCAGGATCAAGAAATAGACTAAACAGTTTTGTCTTTTTTTCTCAGTATTGAACGTTATATGCTGCTTTCATTGCATTTTCCAGGAGACAAAGAATTAGGGGTTTAACATGTATCCGAGAAAAGGGAAAATTGGAAAGGAAGAACTCAAATTAGTAGAATCAATTAGATATGTACTTAGTTTAGGGAAACAGCCATGGAAGTTGTTTGCCTGCAATTAAAGGCAGGTAAGACAGGTACCTGTTTTTCCTATCCTGTCTTCATAAAGTTCAGAAGTTCCACCACAAGCATTGGTGTCTAGCAGTAAATTAGAAGTGATCAATTCTGTCGTATTAGATGATCCTTTACTGTTTTGAAAAGTATCTTGTTGTTTTTGTTTTGTTTGTTTGTTTTGACAGAAGCTAGGCTTTGAGTCATTGCAACAAACATTTCTTTTCCTATGTCTTCCAATCCCAGTGTGTATGAGAAAGCCACCTCTCTTTCTAAGGCCTGGAAGAAATAATTTAAACAAAACTAGCCTGTCCAAACCCATTGATACAGGTGTTCAACAGTAAGAAAAGGACTTACAGTAAGAGTTTGGATGGGGGAACAAATGAAGTAGGTCCCTTGATTTACTTCATTCCTCATATAAGTTCTGGTTTTCCATCGGTTGTCTAAATAAGCTCTTTCCTAGGGAGCAGATGGAGTCATGGGCAGGAGTGGAAGATATGGGAAAGCAAAATATCCAGGGTAAGAAATAGGATGATAGGGAAATAGGAAAACATGAGCAAAGATAGCTAAAACTTTCCACTTAGAAGGAAAGCTGGTATGTTAGCCCGTATAGTCTTAGTACAGGAATCGGGGGCTGGTACGGACTCATCCGAGCTCTTTAACTCTTTCAATACAAAGGGCAAAGGTAAAGGATGGACGAGGAGGTGTGCAGATGAACACTAGGAACCCAAGGGTTCACAGTCTTACTCCGTAAGTGACAAAATAGTGTTGTAAATACATATTTAGGTTTGTGGCCATATGGTCTCTGCTAGGATTTATTCACCTCTGCCATTGTATTGTGAAAGCAGCCACGGGTGTCTTGTAACTGAATGAGTAAGGCTGTGTTCAGATAAAAGTGCACTTACAGAAACAGTGTACCAGCCAGATTTGGCCTGCAAGCAGGGTTTTGCTGACCCCTGAGCTGCAGGGCAGTGAAGCTGGCTGACACCTTCAAAGGACAGGGAATTTTCCCTGAGGGTAAATGTATAATGGCATGGACTGCTTGGAGCTGGAGGAATGCTGGGTTCTTCCCAACTCATCTCCCTTAGCCTTTTAATATTTGAACTATGGGAAGGAGAGAGGGCTTAGTGGAAAAGTTGAACATGTTAAACTCTTAGGATGGTGGGTGAGAATTGTGTAGAAGTTGAATTAAAAATAGCTTTGGGCTCTGGCCTGGAGGCTCAGTTGGTTGGAGCCTTGTCCCATGCACCAAAAGGTTGCAGGTTTGATTCCCAGTCAGGTGATTTGCAGGAGGCAACCAGTCGATATTTCTCTCACATTGATGTCTCTCACCCTTCCTATCTCTAAAGTCAATAAACATACTGTCAGTGAGGATGTAAAAAAAAAAAAAAAACAGCTCTGGAATGTGGATGATTGTGTAGCTAGCTGTTCAGAATATATGGCTGTACATTTCAGCTTGTTACCCCAGGTTTGCTGCTAGCTGGTTAGTTTTGTTTGACTTTTCAGTCTTACCAGCTCTCTCCTATTTATGTGATTATGGGAATGTAGAGCAAGAAAGTAAACTGGTCAGTTGAAATATATATATCCAAAACTAGAGAAACTGCTGAAAACGCTTGAATAGACTTAAAACTACTATATTAAAAAGTTCATTTTTCCACCTAAGTGTTAAGGTTCAATTCAGTAATACTTACATTTGATGTTTTAGTTATCACAGCATCGCGTTCAAACCAGAAATGGTATTTGCGTTCAGAATAATAATTTTGAATATTATTTTTGTCTATTTTGTTTTTTCACAGGCACAATAACTTGCCTGAAATTCCATGGCAACAGGCACTTAATTAGTTCGGCGGAAGATGGGCTTATTTGTGTCTGGGATGCAAAGAAATGGGAGTGCCTGAAGTCGATTAAGGCACACAAGTGAGTCTTGCCCTTTCTTGTTGGCAGTCTCCAGGTGCGGAGTCAATTTGGGGGCTAACTGTTGATTTCCTTTTAGAGGACATGTGACCTTTCTTTCTATTCACCCATCTGGCAAGTTGGCCCTGTCCGTGGGTACAGATAAGACATTAAGGTAAGTCATAGTGCTCAATAGCATCTTTACTTTAGTTGTGATTTTTCTTCTTCAAGTACAGCAGGAACCCACCATAATACCGTGATACAAGGAAAGGTTGAAAGCTAGTGAACCTTTTTGTAATGGTAGGGAAAAAATGACAAGCTTTTTATGGAAACATACACAATAGATTTCAGTCACTGTGAGCTGTCAAGTGTTTTATGATGTGAAACCTTTTGAAAATACATTATATGTATTAAAGGGAAGTGGGAATACCCCTTTAACAAGTTAATCTTGAGAGTAAATATTTTAGCTGCTGCTATAGGAGAGACAGCAGTTCTGAATAGCCACATATTTAGTAAATTGACATTTGAGTGAGTCTTCTTTATGTTTACCTTAAAGCCTCCTAAAAGTTTGTGACTATGCCATAAGTTAGCTTCTTGTTTTACAGAACATGGAATCTTGTGGAAGGAAGATCAGCATTCATAAAAAATATAAAACAAAGTGAGTATTTTTGTTTGGAATGTGTTTTACGACAACTTGGTAAAATATGAATACACACACACACACACACACACACACGTACGTGCCTGCATGATGGTGATTAGTTCTGAGAGCAAATGCTTTGGGTTACTTTCTTCTTTCGTGTTAGATTGGGATTCTTACGGCCATACTATCAACCAGCCCTATAATCTTTAGTGATTCTTTGAACCCAGTTTATTGTCTAAAATTGAACTTGCAAAATATGTATTATGTTTGTTGTTGAGTATTCAGTAGGATAATATATGTGAAAATGTGCAGTATAAATATTTGCTATTTTTAGTATTCTGATTATTTTTTATTTATGAAATGAAAGATTTTGTTTAACTTACAGATGCTCACATAGTGGAATGGTCCCCAAAAGGAGAGAAATATATAGTTGTCATACTAAATAAAATAGATGTCTATCGTCTTGACACAGCATCTGTTACTGGCACTATCACAAATGAAAAGAGAGTGTCTTCTGTTACATTTCTTTCTGTAAGTGATCAGAAATGAGTGATGTAAATTTAGTTTATATATGGTGGTAGGAATTGTTTGACATTCTGGATTACTCATTCTTTTTCTCTCTCAGGAGTCTGTCCTTGCAGTGGGTGGAGATGAAGAAGTTGTAAGATTTTTTGATACTGATTCATTAATGTGTCTCTGTGAATTTAAAGCTCATGAAAACAGGTATTTTTTTTTGTTTCATCAGTTTATTGTGTATATGGGTACAGTCTCAAATGTCATGTGCAGTAGTTTGATACAGCGGGATATGTTTTCATGAACAGTTGCAGAGATAGACACGTGTATACATGATGTCTGGAGTCTAAGAGAATGGTGAAAAGGTCTTGGCCTTAGTAAGTGCAAAAGTGGCCAAGTTGCCAAGACTAGTCATGTGCACAAAGTACAGTTCCAATAATTTCATCAGTCTTGGGGCCTGAAGTGAACCATATTTGAACAGGGATAAAAATTAAACAGTCTTCAGCTTTGCTTCTGACCACTCTTGCCTTTTGCTTTATTCTCCTTGTCTGCTTCTCCCTCCTTTATTACCGCATTTGTTTTTACTTCAGAAGAAGTACAGGACATTGTAGACTTCATTTTGTGCCAGTCTCTGTTACCTCTTACTGCTCACTGTGTTTCTAGGGGTGCACCCTAAGTCTCACTACATAGTTAAGTGATATTGCCAAGATGACCCCACTGTTAGCCAACAGAGCTGGGATTCAGATCCAGTTCTCTCTGAGTCTGCCCCTGCTTTTTCCACTATAATTTTGAAAAAGGTGAAAATGTAAAGAGTTATACTTGAATGTGTTTTATTTGCGTGCTGTGCGTCTTAAGTAAGTTTTAGTTATTATTTTCTAAATGAGTTAGGTTTTAAGAAATCCCTGTTTGTAAACACTTATAATACTGCAATCAGTGTACAGAACTAGTTAACATTATTAGGGAAGGGGGAGTGGGACCTCAGAGATAAAAAAGCAACTTCTTAAAAAAGAAGAGAGAACTTTAGGCACACCAGCTCTGCGGGGGAAAGTGCTGGGTGCATTTCAGGAACAAAAGACCTGTGTTAATAGGTTAAAGTGAGCCAAAGGGTACACTGCCTTGTAGGCCATAGAGAAAAGTTTTGGTTCTATATTAAATGCCTTTGTAGATTCTGTTGTGTTAATTTCTTATCATGGAAAAATTTAAAGGCAGATAAACCAGTTTAAGAAAGCAGCCCCTCTAGACCCACCACCCAGCTTCAGCAGTTGCCAGTTTATGGTCAGCCTTGCTACCTAAATATTCCTGTCACTTCCTCCTTCCTGTGTTACTCGGTGCAGACCCTAGCTTTGTAGAATTTTAAGCCTGGGAGTAACATGTTTTGATTAACATTTAAAAAATGTTAGGGGGCAAAAATGGAAGCAGAGAGACCAATTATACTGCTTCATAATTCAGAACAAAAGTGATAGTAGCTTCGACGAGGGTCGGTGGCATTGGAATGAGAGGAATGAATGTATCAGAGGAAGCCTTGATTCATCTTTTTGTCTTTTCTTTCCATACTAAACTTGAATTTTCTTGAGGTGAGGGGCTTTGTTTTAAGTATCTTTATTTCCTTTGTGATAACCTGATTATAATATCATCATCATTTTTTCAACTTTTTAAAAAGATACAGGTAATAGTTTTATCTTAGAATTAGGCCCTGAACAGTGGCTCGCTGGCCCACGGGAAGTGAGGCACAGTCACTGGAAAGGAAGTGCCCGTGTGCGAGGAAGCTTGTTGCAGTGCAGCGCTGTGTGACGGGAAGACCATCTGCGGTGTTAACGTTTCTGTTCCAGGGTGAAAGACATGTTCAGTTTTGAAATTCCAGAGCATCACGTTATTGTTACAGCGTCAAGTGATGGTTTCATCAAAATGTGGAAGCTTAAACAGGACAAGGTCAGTGTCTTAGCACAGTGTCAGTACACTGTAATGCAGTCTTACTATCAGTGTTGCCTTGAGTTAAGTGAGATGGAATTCTTTCTTAAGGGTCATAGTCAGAGATCTTGAAACAAGCTCTTTAAAAGTCTTTCAGGTGTGATTGATAATCATGATTTTAAAGTTAGGGTTCCACAGAGCTGCCGTGGGTTGGCATTGGTGAATCTGAGCTGGCAGGATCCCAGAACTCGTTTTTTTCGGAGAGGTTCTACTTTCTTCTTTTTTGTATATTGACATTCTCTGTAATGTTTTGTTAGATAAAATACTGCCATTACTTAAAAAGAGAGAAAAATTGGAAGTTCCTGATTAACTGTGGAACCAACACTGGTTTTGAACCAGATAATTGGAATATTAAATTCCCTTTGATAGTCTCCCTCTCCTAGACAGTTTTGTTTATCCTGTGAATACGGTGTGTTAAGTGCTTACTTTGTTAACACCTAGAAATGAATACGACACGGTCCCTTTCCTTAGTGAATTTACAGTTTCTGAGGAGTCAGAAATTGGCTCTGTGAAGGGCGTAGCCAAGTCAATCAGAAATCAAGAAATAGATTTCTTCTAAACAGCATATCTTGTTCTCAAGAAAATACAGTGTTTTAAGTTAAGAAGTAGATTATAGAAAAAAAATTAATTATTTAAAATTCCCCTATGTTGTTATGAATTTTTCTTGCTTGTTTTAGAAAGTTCCCCCATCTTTACTTTGTGAAGTGAACACTAACGCCAGGCTGACATGTCTTGGAGTGTGGCTAGATAGCGTGACAGACCCAAAAGAAAGCCTTCCTCCAGCTGTAGAGCCTTCTCTAGGTAAGTGAAATTGTTCGTTTTAAAAAATTGAATAATCTGTTACCTCTTGAATTATTGAAGTGAAGGAGACCCAGATAGCTTCACTTTATATTGTCAGCTTGTGATTCTTTTTCAATGGGGAGAAAAAATCTTATATACACTGTCTTGTGTTTTAGTAAGTAAAGAAGAACAGTCCAAAAGCAGCAGAAAGGAATCTGGCGGTACAGTGCAGGAAGAAGAAAGGCCGTTGGAACCCAGCATGAAGAAATGGGGTTTAACTGGTGTCAGTAAGAAGGCAACAAAAGGAAGTGGCCTGGTGTCGACCAAGAAGAGGAAAATGGTAGAAACGTTGGAAAAGAAGAGAAAAAAGAAGAAAATATGAATAACTCAGTGAATTCAAATTTCTCTTAAGAAAAAAAACATTTTAAATGGAATCATTCTTTTCAAATGTACCTAATTTTTTCTGCCAAGTAAAAGCTAGGAATTTCCTCTTTTGGAAAAAATGTATAGTTTAAAAAAAATCACTAAGTCACTTTTGGTTTTTGGTTTTTGGTTTTAAACAGTAGCAAAACTTTTTAGTAGGCAATATATATCATGATATATATTATGTTAATGTGTAATAGAATTTTTACTGTTGTGTAAAGCAAATAAAGGTCTTTTTCAAAATAATGTAATACAAAGTAATACAAAAATCAAAAAAATCCTGAACACAGTCTTTACCAGAGGTAAGTAAGAGAGTTTAAGGTCACAGAAAATGGCATTTCTTTTTTTGTCCATTTCAAGCCGTTAAAAAATTCACGTAGCTAATCTAACAGGTAGTTTTAAAATCAGCCTGTTGGTTATACTGTCATCATTTCTTAACTTCTCTCCTCATAGATTACTGGATGTTTTGAAAAGATGATTTGATCTAGAGGATTTATAGGTTTTACTTAGGTGGGCCTATGTTTCATCCCTCCTGATTGGCAAAATCAGATATCTGACAGTTGGACACTGGAAATGCCACTCTCTTCAGAAGAGGGAATCATTTAGGGAATGAACCAAATCGTGTGTCTGATGTTCCAGTGAACCTCTTTGTTAACTTATTTCAGGCTTGTAAACAAGAACGAAGGTAGGTTTGTGTTTTGTTTTGTTTTTGGGACTATTTTCTTAAGAGTAGTTCTGGGGTTATAAAATTGAGAAGAAGATACAGAGACTTTCCAGTGCCCCTGTAGTCCCTGCTATTATCAGCATCACTCACAAGAATGGCACATTTTTTACTGAGGATGAACCTACATGGACACATCATCTAGTTTAACTTTGGGAATCACTTTCTTTAAAAATCCTTACCTGAGGACACCCTCTTAATTCCTTTTAGAAAGAGGAAGGGTAAAAAAGAAATACAGATGCAAGAGAGAAGCATCGATTGGTTGCCTCCTGTCTGTGATCTGACCAGAGGTCGTCCAGACCCAGGCTGAGGAGCAAACCTGCAACTTAGGCATGTGCCCCAACTGGGAATCGACCTGCAACCTTTTGGTTCAGTACCATGCTCCAGCCAACTGAGCCACACCAACCAGGGCAGGGGATTACTTTCGGTGTATATTCTGTAGATTTGGACTAATATTTAATGACATATTTACTGAGTTTTCACTGCCCTAAAATGGCTGTTTTGCCCATTCATTTCTTTTCCACATCTGACAATCATTGATCTTTTTCTATGTCTCTACAGTTTTGCCTTTTCCATAATGTGATATAGTTAGAATCATATAGTATTATAGCCTTTTTTGATTGGCTTCTTCCATTTAGTAATACCCATTTAAGTTTCCTTCATATCTTTTTTTATTGCTTGATAGCTCATTTCTTTTTATTTTTAAAAAAATTCTTTTTGAAGATTTTATTTCTTTTTAGAGGGGAGGGAGGGAAAAAGAGAGGGAAAGAAACATTGATTGGTTGCCTCTAACATGCCCCCAACCAGGGACCTAGCTTGCAACCCAGGCATGCGCCCTGACTGGGAATTGAACCAGCAGCCTTTTGTTTTGCAGGCTGTTGCTTAGTTCAGAGCCACACCAGCCATGGCAGCTCATTTCTTTTAGTGTAATGATACTCTACTGTCTTACATAAGCACCACAGTTTACTGTTCACCTGCTGGAGTACATCTTGCTTCCACATTTTGGCAGTTACGAATAAAGTTGGTATATTCACATACTGGTTTTTAGGCGGAAATGTTTTCAACTTGGGTAAGTAGGAACATAACACGATTACTGGACTGTGTGGTAAGAGTGTGTTTAGTTTTGTAACGAACTGCCAAACTGTCTTCCAAAGTGGCTGTACCGTTTTCCCACCAGCAAAGCGAGAGTGGCTGCTGCTCCACGTCCTCACCGGTGTTAGGTGTTGACAGTGTTCAGGATTTGGGCCAATCTAGTAGGTGCGTGGCAGTGGTATCTCCTTGTTTTAATTTGCATTTCCCCAATAACATGAGTTGGCACATCTTTTCATACGCTTACTTGCCATCTGTGTACCTTTGGTGAGGTGTCTAGAGGTCTTTGGCCCATTTTTCAATCTGATTGTTTTCCCACTGAGTTTTAAAAGTTAATTGTATATTTAGGGTAATGATCCTTTATCAGATGTGTCTTGCAGATATCTTCTCCACATCTGTGGCTTGTCTTCTCATAGTACTATCTTGTAGAGCAGAAGGTTTTAATGAACTCTAGCTTATCAGTTGTTTCATAGATCATATCTAAAAACCCTACACCCAAGGTCATCTAGGTTTTTTCCTGTGTTACTCTTATAGGAGTTCCATAGTTTTGCATTTTACATTGAGATCTACAATTCATTCTGAGTTAATTTTTGTGAAAGGCTTTTGTGTATAGATTTTCACATGTTTTTGGCATCATTTGTAAGAAACTTTGCTTCATCGTGTTGCTTTTGTCAAACAAAGGTCAGTGAGCTCTGTTTGTGGACTCTATTGAGCTCCATTGATCTATTTATCTATTCTTCTGCCAGTGCTACACTATCATGATTATTACAGCTTTATTGTGAGTCTTAATGTCAGGTTCTCCAACTTTGTTCTTCAGTATTGTTTGCTATTTGGGTCTTTTGCCCCTCCCTATAAACTTTACAATCAGATTGTTGATATTACATAAAATAACTTGGGATTGCATTGAATCTGTAGATCAATTTGTTAAGAACTGACATCTTTTAAAAAATTCTTTAAAGTATTTTAATAAGAACTAACATCCTGACAATATTGAATTCTCCTATCCAGGAATGTGGAATGTGAGTATCTCTCCATTTATTTAGTTCTTTGATTTCATTCATCAGAGTTTTATAGATTTCCTCATATAGATCTTAACAAATTTTGTTAGATACCTATTTTATTTCGGGGTTTGCTCATATAAATGGTGTGTTTATAATTTCAAATTCCACTTGTTAATTATTGGTGTATAGGAAAGCAATTGCTTTTGTGCATTAATCTTGTATCCTGCAACCTTGCTGTAATTACTTAGTGCTAGGGCACAGGTGGTAAATACAAGGCCTGCAGGCCCAATCTGACCCTCGACCTTGTTTTATCTGGCCTGGCAACAGTTAAAAGCTCACTTAACTGTTAGGGAGTAGTTGCATTTATACAGTCCTAAAATTACATTCAGCCCTTTGAAAGCAACCACAGGGCTGATGTGGCCCCTGGTGAAGATGAGTTTTGACACCCCTGAAAGCTAGGGTTTTTGTTTTGTTTTTTTCCTAATTCTCTCAATCATATCATCTATGAACAAAGACAATGTTGTCTTTCCCAATCTGTGTACCTTTTATTTCCTATTAGCAAGGACTCTGAAAGGAATAGTGGGTTTGGTTCTTCTTAAAATTCAACTTTTTATTTTGAGATAATTGTAAATTCACATGCAGTTATAAGAAGTCATATATAGAAATATGTACCCTTTACGCAGTTCCCTGCAATGGCAACATCTTGGAAATTAAAGTAAAATATATCTGGGATGTAGAAATGATACAATCAAGATGCAGAACATCCCTGTCACCACAGGGATGCCTCATGTCGCCCTTCACAGCTGCTTCCCTCCTGTAGTTTTGTGGCTATACCCACCTCCGTAGCTCTTGGCAGTTGCTTATCTGTTCTTCATCTCTAATTTTGATGAAATTATAATAAACGGATTATACATTTGGAGGGCATGATTTTTTCCACTCAGCATAACTGGGAAATTGATTCAGGTTATTGCATAGTCTAAGTTATGATGTAGTTATACTACAGTTACGTTACATGTTCACCATCTGTTGAAGGACATCTAGTTTCCAGCTTTTTAGAAATTATGACCAAGGCCCCTATAAATATTCCTGTGTAGGTTTGGGAGAGCTTATCACTGCTGGGAGCAGGTGGGAGCTGTGCAGGGTTGCCGCTGACGTGGTAGAGAGGGGACTTGTTATCAGCCCATGGGGATGAAAGAGCAAGCTCTCTACTTGGTCTTTTTTGACATCACCCAGCTGGAGGGTGGGATACCTTACTGCCTCTTGAGGGTGAAAGGTGAGGCCCCAGTTAGCCCTTTGCTGCCTTGGGTTGGGTTGGGTTGGGGCCACTTTTTTTTTTCCTGCAGTGTTTGGCTGGAGTAGAGTGGTGATTGCCTAAAAATTTTAAGTCCTGCAAGGCTGTCCCTTTTGTGCTCCTTTGACTAGAAAGCTGGATTTTGTTGGGGTTGTCCATTTCCTCCTTGCATTGTTGGCGGTTCTGGGCTGCCAGTTTCTTCAGCTCTGAAACCTCTAGGGAATTTACTATCATGATGTTCCTCTGGTTCTGAGGTTCTTAGTTGCTTTGCCTTCTCTCCATCTTCTGAATTTTATATTATGTGATCTATATATGATATCCATGGTTTCTGGTGTGTCCTCAGGAAAAATAGGGGAAATTATGTCTACCCTATCTTCCCAGAAATAGACATTGCCTGAATAGAGTTGTTAGATTGAAAATTGATACAAATAATATCCCTTATGCCATTCTCTTCTAGAATAATGATGTGAGATCAGCTTATTATAAAGAAGTTACTTGATGAAGCTTCCATATATTTAATTCCAGTGTCTAGAAAATGCATATTACAACAGAATTTAATATAATGCATATGATAACATTCCCATCAGCTATTGGTGGAAGCATTTAACTGAAATGATGAAACTATCATTTTAGCCTCT
The DNA here is from genome assembly GCA_004024845.1 of Tonatia bakeri. Lineage (NCBI taxonomy): Eukaryota > Metazoa > Chordata > Mammalia > Chiroptera > Phyllostomidae > Tonatia > Tonatia bakeri. The sequence goes on from PVIA01007999.1 coordinate 45,140, forward strand.
TCAACTCATTTTCATTAATCTTAGGGTAAGACCTTAAATACTTAGATCGTATATTGTATGTTTGTATTCTTAAAAAGTGTGGAGTCTTGAAGTCTTCAAAATATCTTACTGTTCCCTTTGCTTTTGCATGACATCATTAGACATGATTGCTTATGAATGATTGTAGTTTATTTAGCTTATCTCATTCGAAGTGAAGATGATTGATAGGAGGATATAGCTAGAACAGTGACTGTTAGCTCCTAAGAGTGTTTTCAGTAAGCCTAGGAAAGGGAGTTGGGAGACCTGTGTTTCAGACCTGACTCTGTCACCAGAGTGTCTCCACAACCATGAGCCCTCTACCCTTTCTGACCTCAGAGCCTGCTATTATCCCGGCATATCAGCCAGCTCCAATATGTACTTCCTGTCACCACCCATAAATTTGTCATTTGATTTGACAAATTTGACACTAGTAGATGTCAGTGGCAGTGCAGCGTCATCTCCCTTTAGGTTGACGTTGATCTGTCAACCCATGTTACTAAAATACCTACTCCCTTAGAGTGTAGGTACTGCCATATTTTAGCTAAACAGCCGAAGTTAGCTTGCTTCTTGATTTACAAAGTTAAGCTTCAGAATGTCATTTATTTTGTCAATGCCTGATCTTTTAAAAATTTGACAGTTGCGAAATAGATTAAGATTTGGGGATATTATGGGTGGAGTTTTTTTTGTTTTGTTTCATTTAGAAAACATTTCCTTTGAGAACTAGGGAGTTGCTTTGTAATTACTATTCTCATGTCTGATCTCTGCTACAGGAGAAGAGATGCAAGGAGAGCTGCCGAGTGATTAAGGGCCAGGGCTCTGAAACTAGGTAGCCTGGGTTCAAACCTTGGCTCTTCTACCTACTTCTGTGTGCCTCAGTTTTCCTGTCTGCATGAAGATGACAGTCTTTCCCTGCCTCAGAATCATTATGAAAATCAAATGTGTCAGTATGTTTAAAGCCTTTGGAACAGTGCTTAGCATACCGTCAGTACTCAGTAAAGGTCCGTTGTTACTACCATTATCATCTTAGCAGTAGGAACATTTTTTGTCATTTGGACAACAGATGTTAACAGATGTCTCCTACCTTGATGTCTGAGATTTCAAAGTACATGGGGGTGGCAGAAGAAATAAAAAGGTGAGATCTCTGAGTTATAAGAGGTGAGTCTGACTTTGAGAGGAACTATATATATAACTTATGGATTTTTAGGTATGTAAACTAATCTGGTGTCAAAATTTTTGTAGCAATTCAGGATGGTGACATCTATGGAATTTAATTGCAGTTTGGAACCTCAGCCTCTTTTCTGGTGCAGAGAAATTAGTTGGACCATCCAACTGATCCCAGTTTCCTTAGATCCTTTAGGTCCAGGTTTCCAGAATCTTGGTGCTGTCAAGCCACCATTATACCCGTGGTGGCAAAGTCATGCTAGAAGTCAGGTGCTAGTAATAAAAGTATGTGAGAGTGGCCTAAAAACAGGAAGGGGTTCTAGGCTCAGTGAGGCTGTTAAAGCCTAAAGAACAGGTCTTCGTTCCACTTCTTACTCCACCAGCCTTGATTCCAAGCATTAGAGAAAGGAAAGATGGGGAGAAAGTAAGCAGGGAGGCAGGGGACATTAAGATGAGACAAATTATCTTTTTAAATACTATCTCCTGCCCTTTCCTCACACACTGCAACTTGTAGCTTTTGGTTTGTGGAAAACCTCAGCACCTCTGCAGAGCTTTAAAGAATAAGTAAAAGGGAGTTACGGATCAGAATCAGGCTGCCAGGGTTTGCAGAGGCTTTAAAGGTCACTGTTGTAGCCCTGTCTTTTTATTGTTTTTAGCTTTTTATTTTGGAATAATTTTCAGCTTACAGATAATTTGCAAACATTAGTCCCCTTAGACCCCTCACACGGCCACCTATACTGTTAACATCTTACATAACCATGGTGCATTCACCAAAACTAAGAAATGAACATTGCTGCAATACTGTTAACTAAACTACAGCCTTCTCATTTCAACAGTTACTCCCCCCACGTCCTGTCTCTGTTCCAGGGTCCAGTCCAGGATACGACATTGCATTTGGTTGTCTTGTTTCTTTGGACTCCTTCAATATGTGATACTTTTCTAGGTCTCATTTTTCATGAACATGACAGTTTTCCTCTTTAAATTGTGGTTAAGTATATAGAACATAAAATTTACCATGTAAACCATTTTTAAGTGTACAGTTTAGTAGCATTAGTTATCATCAATATTTCCATCACCCAGAGAGAAATTCTATAGCCAGTCAACAATAACTCCCCATTCACTTCTCCCCTCAACCCCTGGTAACTTCTAGTCTACTTTCTGTTTCTATGGATTTGCTTATTTGGAACATTTCATATAAATGGAACTATACAATCATGTCTTTTTGTATATAGCTTATTTCACTCAATATCTTCAAGATTGACTCAGGTTGCAGCTGGTGTCAGAATTTCATCCCTTTTTATGGCTAAATAGTATTCTGTTGTATGTGTACAGCACATCCTGTTTATCCATTCATCTGTTGATGGATGTGGGTTTTCCCCTCTGGGCTATTGTGAATAATGAACATTGGCATACAAGTCTCTGTGCCCCTGTTCTAAATTCTGGGTACATACCTAGATGTGGAATTGCTGGGTCATGCAGTAATTGTATCTAACTTTTTGAGGAATTGCCAAACTTTTTCACAGTGGCAACAGTATTTTACATTTCCATTTGCAAGGTGCAAGGATTTTAATTTTTCCTCATCATCACAAGCACTTGTTCTTATACCCATCCTAATAGGTATGAAGTAATATATCACTGTGCTTTTGATTTGCATCTTTCTAATGACTAATGATGTTAAGCATCTTTTACGTGCTTATTGGTCATATGTATATCATCTTTGGAGAAATGTCTACGTAAGTCCTTTGTCCATATTTTAACTAGGTTGTTTACCTTTTGTTGTTGAGTTGTAGGAGTTCTTTCAGATATTAAAGTCTTACCAGACATTATTTGCAAATATTTTCCCTTTCGCATGTTTTTTTTAATTTTTTATTTTTAGAGGAGAATGGAGGGAGAAAGAGAAGGAGAGAAACATCAATGTGTGGTTGCCTCTCATGTGGCCCCTACTGGGTACCTGGCCTGCAACTCAGGCATGTGTGCTCACTGGGAATTGAACTGGCAACCCTTTGGTTTGCAGCCCATGTTCAACCCACTGAGCCAGACCAGCCAGGGCTCCCATCACATGTTTTTAATGCAACTCATTTAAACTGTTTTGATTCCTTTTGACACTGTCTTATGATAGGCCCATTGCAATTGCCTCCCCCTCTCATGCCTTCAGCTGTGTGGCTCATTGTTGTTCTAATGAAACCTGTTCTTTTACATATCACCTACCTCAAGCCACCATAATGTGCAAAGCCCAGTCACCAAGTGTATTTGTTTCTGTCTTCTCATTTGAATGCTTTTACTAGGAATTCTACTTTGCTCCTGAATGAGAGTGTTGATGGTCTAATTAAGAGGCCCAGATTGCACTGTCTAACTTGGGCTACAACAAAGGCAGCAGGGTTTTTTATGTGGCATTGAAAAAATAAACAGTTGGAATGCACATTTGCTTTTGGGAATATTTGATTCTATTAAAGATTACTGCATTTGTAAACTAGAGGAAAGCTTTTAAGATATAAGTAAGTTAGTAAATTGTTTGTTAAACGTAGGCAGAGTTTATAGAATGGGTTAAGATAAGTATTTATAGTAAACGGAACGTGTTGCAGACAGAAAGGAATCACAGGTCTGAGATACCCACTATTCATAGGTCATAAACATACACGAGACATCTGAGCACTAAATACTCCCCAAACAGGGACTGCACCATCAGCATAAGAGGGTTGTCAGGTTGAGAACTGAAGTTTTGTTCAACAACTGACATTTTTTCTGTGAACTTGGTCGAGAACCAAATTGGGAGGGAAGATGTTTGAGAACCAAGATTCAATTACATGATTATGCAATAAAACACACTGCCCTTCTGCAGGCCAATAGGCAAAGTGCCACTATTTGTTGGGGACCACCCTGCCTGGTCTCAGGAAGCTGTGACCCCCTGTGACTTAGGCTGAGTGAGAGACCTCCGGATCAGGAGCCACTAAGGAGACAGAACTTATTCCCCTGGCATGAATGCTACCTGTTCTGTGCCTGGCCTTTAATGCTAGATCAGTTACCAATGAGGGGTAACAATTCTTTAGGGTAGGGAATGGACCTAAGACAGGTCTGATCTCGTAAAGGCCTCTGTGGAATAATACGAGACTGGAAATAAATGAAGGGGCTGTGGAAAGGAAGGGGTGATCAGCATCTACCCCTGCCCCCTCTTAGCCTGAGTCTTTGTACTCAGATGTGAGAAATCCAAGTCTCCTTGCTGCCTCTGTCTCCAGCCCTTCCCAGGGCTTACTTAGCAAATAGCCTAAGGACGGGGCAGCTCAGACCGGAGAAGGCAGACCCCTGGGGTAATCAGGCCTGGGACAAAGAATATGCAAGATCCTGTGAAATCTGTTTGCTGGAGGATGTTATTAACTTGGAATTTGAAGGCACAGTCAGGAAACCTTTGAAACCTGTAGTCTTTTCATATGATAAAACTCCAATCTCTGCCCAGAATCAAAACAGAAACTCTGTTAACATCCTTGTAAGATACGTGTTCCCTTTGGTCCCTTCTGCCAGACTGTGAATCCACAAACTGTCTACTTTCTCAATAAGAACCCACTAGGACAAAGGAAGGGGCTCTTCCCCCTAGGGGGGTTTAGCCCGGAGCGGCTCAAAGAATTGGAGAGTGAGCGCTCTGTCTTTGACTTCCATTCAGAAAACTGTTTCTGTGCATGATTATTTCTATAGTGAGTTATGCGTGTCCATAGTCGGGAGAGGGCTGGGTTCTGCACGCTACAGCAAGGAGGTTTTTATGTGTGTCCATAGCTAGGAAATGGCTGGGTTCTGCATGCTTCAGTCAGACAGCCGGGTGTTTAAGCGAGGTTTGAAAATCACTACAACTATTGACCAAGCTTACTCGTGCCTACCTCCCTTTGCTGAGCGAGTGGGTGTCACAGCATGGATGCTGATGGGGATACCCTCTGCAGCTCTCCTTTCTCAAACCTTTAGTCTTCAGCACTGTCAGGAGGAAGGCTAATGTGGACAGGAATGGGGGGACATGAATATTGTGTGATGCAGGACTAGGTAGCACAGTTCTACCTGGCTCAGAGCCTCTCCTATGGCGATTATTTATTTCACCTCTTTTTTTTGCTTCTCCCATTGTTTTAAGTTTAAAGATGTGATTCGAGCATTTTAATTCTCATCTGTGAGCCCTTCTGTGACCTCTGGTAGATCTTGCCTGTTAGTGTCCTTAGAAGCCATTGCATTCCCCACATGCTAATAGTTCATACTAAAATACGTAATTCATCTTGAAAGAAGCAGGTTCATTTTGTTTCCTTTTTTCTCCTAGGAATGTATAGTTTGCATATAGTTTAAACCATCTTAGGTATTGAATGATCTACTTTGATACATATTTTCATTACAAACTCAATATTTAGTAAAGCCATCTATGCCACTCACATGCCACCTGTATCTTCCCTCTCCATTTGTTTATTCAGTAGCCATCTATGTGCTCACCACGTGCCAGGCACTACCCCAGATTCTGGAGGCTGAAAGGAAAAACATGGTTGACCCCTGCCCAGAGGACAAAAGCTTCAGTAAATAGCTTATTGCATGCATTAAGGGCCTGGCGTGGTCTGGGCAGCTGGATGACTTTAGGAAAAGATGAGATTGTGTTTTTGGACAAGAATGAAAAGACATTTCTGGCAGAGGGAACGGGGTACTATATTGCTACCAGTTAAGAAAGACTCTTAGCTGCAAAGAACAAAACTATGGCTATCCAGAGGAGGTATATTTATGACAAGAACACAGATGTCTGACAGAAGCTAGGGCAGGAAGAGAACCAGAACCCAGAAAGGGGCAGGGCGTAGCCATGGCAACCTCTCCCTCTTGTTTGTCTCCAAAACTCTGCATGTTGTCTTCATTCTTCCCTCTGCAGGCCAGGCTCTCTCTTCTCACTCTACATCTACTCATCTATTTAGCCACTCACCCATTATGGGCTGGACACTTCTAAGTGCTGCATAAAAATCTTCACTTTCAGGGAATTTACATGCTAGAGTAGGGAGATGACTATGCATTTAGTAAGTTACATAGAATATTAGGAGGTAAGTAACATGGAGAAACATAAGCTGTGGAGGTAAATGCAGATGAGTTGCAGTTGTGTGAGTTGCCATCATACATAGATGATTCAGGAAGGCCTGGTTGAGGTAATATTTAAATAAAGACTTAAAGACACTGAGGGACTAGGCATCTGGGCAGAGGGTTCCTGGAAGGTGAAGCAGCATGTGTGAGTGCTCAGTGCTGGGAGGTGGGAGCAAGGAAACTGAAGCAGCATGAACAAAGGGCAGAGGAGCAGCAGATGAGAGCAAGGAGGTGGGTGTGTAGGGCTTTGCAGTCCCTAGAGGAGATAAGGGAGCCCCATTGGAGGGTTTTGAGCTGAAGAGTGACACAGCTGGGCTTGTAAAAGGACTGTACTGATCACTGTATTAAGAAGAGACTAAAGGAGTGAGGGCAGCTCTGCCATCTACTAACCTTATACCAGTTAACCTTCCTTAACTTCCTCAATGTGTAAAATTCGGAGATGATAATAGTCTCTGTTGACAGGGTTGGTATAAACCTGGCTCATCATTATAAAGGTTGGTCACCTAGAGCTTCAAGCCTCTCCTTGCAGTCTTAAAATGCTTGGGGGAGGACCTGAGACCCATAAGCAGGGTTAGGGTACCGGGAATGTCCAGTACCCCTCCCTGACTGTCTTTCACCAACAGCACATCTTGATCCATCACATGATATCCCCCAATAGCTAACTAGCTAGGGTTCAGCATAGGCAGCAGAGTCTGAAAAGACAACAATTGAAAGTAAAAAGGAACCTTTTAAAAGCAATAATGGGCTCTAGTTTATCTAAAGAGCAGGAAGTCTACCTGCGTGTGTTACAGCAGCTCCTCCGGGGAGCGGGATGTAAGGTAAAGAAACAGCATCTCATTCAGCTTTTACAGACTCGAAAGGAATTACTACCCTGTTTTTCCTGAGAAGGGAACCTTAGATACTAAGGTTTGGGAAAAGGCAGGCAAGAAGTTAAAATCTTTACGAGACAGTGGTTATTTGTATTGGAGTTCAGAACTTACTAACTTCGGGGCTAATCAGAACTGCTCTCGTGCCCATATGGGCTAAGAAACTGGAGCTAGTCACAGAGGAGGAAGTTGTATATGATGTAACAGGACAACAGGCCACGAAGGTTCTGTCTCCAGCCCCACTGGAGGACCTGCCAGCTAGTCATTGCTCCTCATCCCAACTCTGGGAGCGTTCCTCCTTGCAAGGTGCATCACCACCAAGAAAGCCAGAAAATTCAGACAGATATCCTATCAGGGCTATGCAACAGTGCCTTTGGCAGGTAATGGAGGCTAGGGATTTGGATGCCCTTTCAAGCCTTCCCCATTATAGTTAAGGGTCAAAGAGATGTCCATGAGCCCCTTCCCTTTTCTCTTTACCCAGATTTAAAGATGAGCATTAAAGAAAATGAGCTTCAGTTTCCTTATACCAGTGGGCTATTTCAAGCCATTACTGACAGTTATAAAATAGGCCCTTGTGACTGGATTGCCCTTGCCAGGACTGTTTTCACCTCTGCTCCATTCACTGTCTGGCATTCGGAATATTTTCAACAGGCCAGCACCCAAGCAACTGAAAATGCACAAATAACTAATCCTGTCACCCTATGACTGCTTGGGTCTGTTGATTTTGCCACCGCTGCGGATCAAACTTCTGGGGGAGAGGGTGGGGGCGCCCACCACAGCACCCCCAACCCCAATCAGAGCCTTCAGAACAGCAATCAATATCAGTGAATTCAAGGAAATGCACAGTTTCTGACCTTCGTGCAGCCATCTGCGGAAGTGCAGGGCTGGACTTGGTCACCACCAACGAGCTCATCTTAAAGAAACGGGATCAAGTAGTGTAACTCTCACGGGTGTCTGGAGACTTTTACCCCTGGGAACAGTCAGTCTAATCTTAGGGAGATCCAGTATTACTACCAAAGGCATTTTTGTTCAGCCAGGGGTCATTGACTCAGACTATCAAGGGGAAATTAAAATCATGCTTAAGGCTTCTGGCTATCATATTATTCCTGCCCAGACAGGCATTGCCCAGCTGCCCCTCCTCCCCTACATAATCTCAAAGACTCGAAATACAGTGAGGGGGGAAGGAAGCTTCAGTAGTACAATCAGTTTTTTTGTACAGAATGAATTAAGTTAAATAAACTAATCTTACAAATAAAGATAAAGGATAGAACTTTTCATGACCTCATAGATACAGGAGCTGTCATCTCTGTTATCTCAAATCAGTTTTGGCCTCAGGAATGGCCTCTAACAGACAGCAGAACACCTGTAACAGGTGTTGGAGGAGTTTCTCAACCACAAGTCAGTGTATGGTATCTTAAGTGTGATGGACCAGACGGACAGGTAGGGAGAATTCGACCATATATCCTGCCTATGCTCTTTAATATTTGGGGCCGTGAGCTCCTCCATCAGTGGGGGATGCAAATCTCTCTGCCGCATTTTCCCTAGTGGCCGCTGCTCCTATAACTCCCCTACTGCTTACCTGGCTCTCCAATACGCCAGTATGAGTTGAACAGTGGCCACTTAAAGGACAGCGATTTGAACAGACCTGCCTTTTAGTTAAACAACAATTAGAAGCAGGTCATATTGAATCCTCTAACAGCCCTTGGAATATGCCTATTTTTGTTGTACCAAAGAACTCTGGCAAATGGGGGCTTATTCATGATCTAAGAAAAATCAATGAGTCCCTCCAACCTATGGGCCCCCTACAGCCAGGAGTACCTAATCCAGCTTGCATTCCCAAAGATTGGCCACTTTTAATTATTGACCTAAAAGATCATTTCTTTATAATCCCTTTAGCAGAAAGGGATTGCGAGCATTTTACATTTTCCCTCCCGGTCGTTAGTAACTCTCAGCCTTTGCAGCAGTTTCAGTGGAAAGTTTTACCTCAGGGAATGCTTAACAGTCCAACTATCTGTCAGCATTCACCAGGCTGTTCAGCCAGTAAGAAATTTATTTCCTCAAAGTGTTATTTATCATCACATGGATGACGTCCTGATCGCAGCTACCTCATAAGATATTCTAGCAAAAACTACCTCCATGGCCCCTGCTGGACTAATAATTGCTCCAGAAAAAATCCAGTATTCAGAGCCTTGGAAATATTTAGGCTATATCCTTTTTAATAAGACAATTCCACCCCAAGTCCTTCAAATTAATCCACCCAAGGATTTAACTCTTAATTGCCTCCAACAACTCCTGGGAGCAATCAACTGAGTGTGACCCAGCCTTGGAACACCTACCCAACAATTAACTCATTTATTTAACACCCTTAAGGGGGACCCTAATCTTAATTCCCCTAAAAACTGTCCTCTGAGGCCCTACAAGAATTAACTATAGTGAATCAACATATTCAGCAGCAACAACTAATTAGAATTAATCCACAGTCTCCTGTCTGGCTTTTCCGTCTCCCAACCTTAGGCCCCACAACGGGTCTTATAGGACAACTGTCACCCCACTTAGCTATGATAGAGTGGCTTTTTCTGTCTCATCAGCCACACTGCAGTATTACCACCTCTATAACTGTTTTGTGCCACTTTATTATAAAGGGGCATGAACGAACACAGCAGTTATTTGGATATGATCCTGCCTTTATTCATGTCCCCTTAACTCGGGTTTATTTACGATTAACAGCTCAATCTTTAGAATATCAGGGTGCCATAGCTGACTTTGTAGAAGGACTAGAAATTAACCTGCCCTCAGATAAATTGCATCAAAACATTCCATTCCTTCAAATAAGACTAGCAGAAAAAGTCAGCCCAACACCAATAATTGGGGCAAGAACTGTATTTCTTGATGGGTATGGAAAAAAACAGATGGGCTGCTATTGCCTGGAAAGAAGACAAAAACCAGGCAAGTTTTGTATCCTCAGGACATTCCTCTACTCAAAGGGCCAAGCTTTTCGCTGCAATCATGGCCCTGGGACAATGGCCCCAGGAAACTTTGAATATAGTCTGTGACTCAAGATATACTGTTTATACTATTCTGCATCTAGATCAGGCAACAATTAAGACTTCTATTAACCCCAACCTCCTTAACTTCTTTTTGACCCTACAGTCCCTCCTTGACAAGCGAGAACACGCTTTCTTCATTACTCGTATTGGATCCCATTCAGGCCTCCCTGGCCCCCTGGTGGATGGTAACAATAAGGCAGATGCCTTATCAGTGTCCTTACTGCCTTCCAGCAAGCAACTGCTTCTCATCAGTTTTTTCATTAAAACCGCCAGGCACTCTGAAAGCAATTTGGCACTCCTTGCTTCCAAGCTAAGCAAATCATTAAAGAATGTCCTGGCTGCCAAGCCCTTACCAAGTTACCTCCATCAACAGGAGTTAATCCTCTAGGACTAAGTTCTCAAATAATTTGGCAAACAGATGTCACTCATTACCCTCCCTTTAAAAAATTCAAATACATTGATATCTCTATTGATACTTCTTTCAGCCCCCTACATGCATCTGCTTTAACAGGAGAATCTGCTAAAAATATACAAGCCTATTGGTTTGAGGCCTTTAGTCATTTAGGATGGCCTCGGCAAATTAAAACTGATAATGGCCCCGGATACCTTGCCTATTCTACTCAGGCTTTTCTCCATCATTGGAATATCCAACATAAAACAGGAATGCCTTACAATCCAACTGCTCAGGCAGTTGCAGAACAGGCTCATCACACTTAAAAATCTTAAAAAAACAAAAAAGGGGGAATCATGAGTCCTCCCCCTAAAATTTGACTATGTTAGCCATGTTTACCTATAATTGTCTAAATTGTGATGAATCACTCTGTACTCCAATAGAAAAACATTTTCAGACAAGAGCCAAAACCACCTTACCCTCTGGTTTTATATAGAGATCTGCTGGGAGATGGCATTTGGCAGGGCCCTGTAGATCTCTGAACATGGGGAAGAGGGTACGCATGTGTCTCCATGTGTCTACATGTGTCTACAAGTCCTGTCTGGCTCCAGGCCACAAGAGTAAAGCCTTATCATGAGCAGGACAGACACCAGGTCTGCTACCTGCAGCCGAGAACTGATCAACTAGCAGACCAGATGGCCCAGCTGACACTGAACAACCAGAAGGAAAACGGACACCCACATTGTCACTCACTGGCCTGGGTCCGCCAATGGAGAAGGATGGGGCCTGCCCCAGTGACAGGGGCCGAGGCTCAGGTGCCTCCTGCAGAGGGCAACAACCCCCTGATGCCCCATAATGTTCCCTTTAGGCATGTCCCCACTGCTTGAGGGGACCTCAAGTCTCTTAATGCTCAAACCGAAGAAATTCTTGCTGAAACAAGGGTAAAAGGCACCCCAGAAAACAGGTTTATCGCTTACCTAGCAGTGTTACAGAACAAAAGGCGGGGGGGCCAAAGGCAATATACTATTACCAAAAGGAACCCCCCAGGTTCTTTATGTCTGCCACCTTATAGGAATGACATCTCTCAATGCCAGAGATTCGTGAAAAGGAAATTTTTATTTAATGCTATACAAACATGAAGTAGTGGCCTAATGTCTTCATCAAAATGCCAAAGTCCCTTAAAACACCCACAAACACACACAGTCTTCCCTTCCCCCTTTGCCCAGTCTGGGGTACCATATCTCAGGAAAAGAAATAGAAGTCCATGACTCAGGCAGCCCCCAGTTCTTCCCAGTAATCCGTGCTCAGCTGGTAGGCCTCCCTCAGTTCCCAGCACCATCAGCTGTGTCGCTGGATCTCTGCTAAAGCTGGGTGGTGGTTTCCCCTTCTAAAGCTGCGGGGGTCCCCACTCTAGCAAAGTCGTGTGGCTCTCCTTCACTGCCACGGCCACACGGTCCTCTCTCTGCACTGCCACAGCCGTGTGGTCCTTTCTGCACAATGGCTGCGGGAGTCTCCATTCTGTCAAAACCACGTGGTTCTCCCTCCAATGGCTGCTGTGTCTCTGTTTAAATCCCCCCACCAATCTTCCTCTGCAACCCCATTTCCGACTCCTCCCAAAATTGGCTACACTTGCCAGCACTCTCTTATCCTTCCAGCTTTACTAGGCTGCCATCATGAGTCTGGGAAGGTGTGGCCTCATGTCATCAACTTTACACTGCAAACAAAGAGCAACGCAGTGATACTGTCAGCTCTCCATGGTAGCCACAGTTGGCCTGCATACCCATGAGGGGGTTTACCATACTTCCAGTCCCTGTCCAGTTCCTCCTTGTACCTTAGACACTAGTTATAAAGACTCAGTCTTCTGGTCTTTAAGCCGAGGACCAAATGCCACCATCGCTTTTCTCCCCCCAAATCCTTTTGTAGTAGAGAATTGGGAGCTAACTGGAAAATACTAGCTAATATTAGCTAAGCCTGACACAATAGTCCTGGCTCAGCCTCAACAACGATATACTAAAATAAGGTGGGAGGGGCCTGGCACTGGGGCACCTATTACCAGAATTGTTTCTCCCAACCACACTAGCCTGTGGCATTATAACTCTTGGAAAATGGGCTTACCCTTTATTACTAGGAAGCATCTGTATATAAAAATTGGTTGTGACCCTAAAGGTGTCCTGAGATGTTGCTACCAGATTGACCTTCCAGAAGAGGATTGGGGCACGGTTTGTACCTCTCACCCTTACCTGTTTATAGCAACCCCAAGCACAGCCCAGGTCTTTTATAATGAATTGGCAAAAATTTATTCTCTGCATGTCCCTGCAGGCTCCATATATGCCAGTTGCCTTACCCATCTAGATATTACTCAGCTAAACCTCACTATGGTTTATATAGTTAGAAGACAAACTCAAGTATGGGTGCCAGTTAATGTAACCAGAGAATAAGAAGATCCCAATGGCATAATAGCGCTTAACAACATGCTGTCCTCCTTAAGAGTCGGATGGTTTGTCAGCACCCTAATTGCACTCATTGTCTCTGTGATCATTGTTGCAGCTGCTGCTGCCACAGCAACTGCTGTGCTCACTGACTCAGTTCAAACTGTTCATACTGTTAATGTTCTCTTAGCCAATACTTCTTTAGAAATGCTCCAACAAGCCCAGATCGATCAGGAGATCCTGACTCATCTTTCTGCAGTTGAATCAGCACTTGACTGGATCAGTGAGCATCAGGACACTAGTGACCCGTCAGCAGCTGACCTGTGACCCTAGGTTCTCCAAGCTGTGCGTCATCCTGCTCCAGTGGAACTCCAGCCAGCACTCCTGGAGCGATAGTCAACATCACCTAAGAGGGGCTTTTTCTACCAACATAAAGGGACACATTGATAAACTGCAACTAGAGTTGCATCAGCAGTTGCAGGTCATTCAATGCCTGACCAAGCAGGAGGTTTTCAAACCCTCCATGATAACCTTGGTTGGCTAAACCTAAAACATTGGTTTGATGGACTTAACCTGAGCATGTGGGTCTTTAGAGCCACTGGCTGTTTACTGATTCTCAAAATGCTTTGTATACTTCGATGCATTTGCAAATTATTTTCCCAGGGTCGTATGAGACCAGTAAATAGCGAGCTTTGTGGAATCCACCACTGTGGCAGTCCTAACTAGAAACAAGGGAGGAATTACGGGGAACCGGTCCTACAAACCTAACCTGCTTGGCAATGGCAAATGTAGCCCACCCCTGTTGGAAAACTGGCAGGTGTGAGATGGCACACAGGAGCCAGATGCACAGATTGGCTACCCAGACCCACAGATAGGCTTTCCTGTGGGAAACCAGGCCTGCATTGTACCTAGGCTGCTTTGAGGCTTGCTTTTGCTAAAACTCCCTCACCCTGAACTGAAGCAGCAAATGTTCACTGCATTTCTTTAAAGTAACTTCCTGAAGTCTGTGCTAATTCTCTCAAGGACAGAATGTAACCAGAGCAATCACTCTTATCATTCCCCTGCACTTGCAACAGTTTTTCCTTGTTAATATGTAAGAAGTAATCAGTAACATCCTTTCCTTTGTTGTCTGTACAAAGTAATCACCTAAAGCAAACCTGAGCATAATGAATGAGAACCTTCTTTGATGTATGCTGTTAGAAAGCAATAAAAGCCTGTCCAGGCAAGGGTTGAGGCACTCTCTCACTCAGAGAGTGGCTGTGCCATCCCTTTTTCTCCACGGGACTTCTGCAGTCCATGTGAATTTGTTTGTTGCATCCACAACACTGTGGACACCCCTCGTTGGAGTCTGCATCACACATCCCATTTACAGGTTTGTGGTCGGGGTTGTAGTAATTCAGTGGGCTCCTAATTAAGAGCCTACATCAGACTAAAAGGATTTGGCACAATGAAGGCATCAACAAGATGGAAAGACAACTATTGAATGGTAGAAGATACAAATGATATATTCAGTAAGGAGTTAAAATCTAAACTATATAAGGAATTCCTACAACTTAACACCACCACCCCTCAAAAAAACCCCAAACCCCAATCCAATTAAAACATGGACAGAGGTCCTGAATAAGAGACATTTCTTCAAAGAGGATATACAGATGACCAACAGACATGAAAAGAGGCTCAACGTCACTAATCATCAGAGAAATGCAAATCAAAACATGAGAAACCACTTCGCACCCTTCAGAATGGCTATCATCAAAAAATCAACTGCTGGCAAGGATGTGGACAAAAGGGAACCCTCAAGCACTGTTGGTGGATTGTATATTGGTGCAGCCACCACGGAAAATGGTATGAAGATTTCCTTTAAAAATTAAAAATAGAGCCTCCATATGACCCAACAATACCACTTCTGGGTATTTATCTGAAGAAAACAAAAACAGTAATTTGGAAAGATATACCGGCCCTATGTTCAGTGCAGTATTATTTACAATAGCCAAGATATGGAAGCAACATAGAGATGTCCATTGATAAATGAGTGGATAAAGAAGATGTGGTATATATTCAATGGAATCTTACTTAGTAATAATAAAATTTTGGGATTTGTGACAACATGGATGGACCTAGAGGGGATTAAGCCAAGTGAAATAAGCCAGAGAAAGACAAATACTATATGATTTCACTTACATGTGGAATCTAAAAAAAAGACAAATAAATAAAAATACTCATAATACAGAGAACAAGGTGATGGTTGCCAAAAGGGAGGGGCTTACGGGTGGAGAAAAAATGCTGAGTTTCTCCCAAAATATGTTCATACCATTAGAAACATTACTAAACACAAATCATGTGTGGAATTAATCAAAATAGAGTAGATTAAATTAAAAATGATTTATTTATGATTTTTAAAAATTTTGTGATGGATGTGATATGGAATAAGTTATATGGCAAGGTGCATATAAATGTGATTAGTCCAAACTGGTCAGAATGTGAAAAAGTTGTGAGAATATCTTACGCAGTTCTGGTCACAATTCAGAGACCCTATGTTATGATATTTTATGACGGCTGCACACACAGAACTGTGCATTTTGGTTAAGGAACAACACTGTAAGAGCCAGCATAATGTAGAGTTAAGGGTGTGTGATAGACCTTATTTCCAGTAACAGCTCAGCCAAGGACTAGGACTATAGGAAATTCACTTAATTTTCTGTGGTTCAACTTCTTTAAGTCTGAAGGGCAGGGGGATGATCATGCGGGATATAATTGAAGGTTTGAAGCTTGCATCTGCATAGAGAGAAACGAATCCCTAAATCCATTCAGCTGGTTAAAACAAGTCCCATCTTTGGTTTGCCAGCATGGATGGATCAAGAGGGTATTAAGCTTTTCAGAAGAGTTTTCCATTAAGATGGTGAAGGTCCAGCCATTCCAGAAGGAATTGTTCAAAGTTCTTAGCCCTTAGAATCATCTATGGTAAACAACGCTATCTAGAGGTAGGAGCTGCAGAAAGTGGAAAGTTTCAGAATATGTCTGTGCTTCAATTTCCTTTTCACTGAAGATTGTATTTATAAGACTTATCTATGTTGATATTTGCAGGGGACGAAGAAGAGACATGAAGGATGACACCCAAATTTTGGTGTACAGCAACTGAGTGAATGGTTCGAGAAAGCCACGGAAGAGAAGCAGATCTGAAGTGGGAGTGGAGATGTCTTGTGGGCACTGGGAAATCGCTGAGGAAGTTGTAAATTATACAGGGTCCGGCACAAATGACGCCTTTATTACAAAATCATAAGCATGCAATCCTATAACATAACAATAACACACAGGTGAAATGTTCAAAATAAAACTATAAATTATTACACCCATATCATTACCCTACCAACCACACTCAAGCAGGTCTTACTTCTTCCGGACCCTGTATTTAACTTACCCTCTTTCCCCCTTTAAGATGCTTCTCAAGTAGCCTCACTCTCTGTAACACCGAAGAGAGCCAATTGCTAGCTTGTGGACATCATATTCTGTGCAGGTAGAAAGTGTCCCTTCCCGCTGTAGGCAAACAACGTGATGGGGCTACAGTGACAATCCTCTCGGATGGCCTGCCTGCATCTAGTTTACACCCAGTAACGTGTCTCTCCGTGGATGGGGTCCTTCAGAATCCAGATTCAGACGTCCTCCCCCCGCCTCGGTGGCTTCTATCCCCCGCCTGGCCCAACGCATTCAGTCTCTTGCAAGACCCGACTCAAACTCTGGGTTTTCGGCATTCAGCCCCCCAAGCTTGTAGCTAGGGCAGGCGCTGGGGCCGGCGCTGGAGCAACCTGGCCGCGGCCCGGGGACGGACTCCGGGGCTCTCCCGCCACGCCCCGCTGAAAGCCCCACCCCCACGCTCCGCCCCGCCCCACGTCCTGGCCCGCTTCCGGGACGCAGAGCGGGCTCGCGACATTTCCGGCGCCAGACTCCCAGCTTGTCGGCCTGTGCTGCCTCGGTAATCCGAGCCGACCTGTAGGAAAGCGGTTTGGGTACTTGGTAATTATTATATACTTGCTTTGACTTTCTGGAATTATATAGGAGGCTTTGCTGCTGCGTACTCTTCGTCCCCTGGGTCCAGGCGGGAGCTTTAGGCTGCATCAAAGGTTGCCGTTGTAGTCGCGCATTTTCTGCTTTTCCCAAAATAGGTTGTGAGTCCTGTGGAAATCTTGAGTTCTCGAGGTAAATAGTTTAGTGCTGTTTAGTTTTCTGGAGGTTTTATTGCTTCGTTTCCTTAAAAACCTCGGTAACTCAATGCCACTTTGAATTCATGGCTGGCCACCTCTTTTTATACACATTTAATAGTTTAAATGAAGCGAAATGGGTATGTGTTGCGTTCAGTCTTAGCCTCCCTGGAGGTCAAATGCATTTCTTTAAGAAATTAGGAGTTGCTTTAATAAGGGTGTATGTAGTGTCGTAATTATGACCGGAGTTTTCCTGCATTTTGTCCTCCTCCAGCAGCTGAGTTGGATGCAAAAGTAAATAACCGTTTAAAAGTTTTACAAACATTAAGTATTGAAATAGTTTGATTTTTTGAGCAAAAGTTTTGAAAAAGCAGCATCCTTCTCCCCTAAAAGGGACAATTAAAATTGTCGAATCAAGGGCACAGATGATATTTGCTTTTCGATTTTGTAATACATAATTTGGTTAACTATTGAAAAGGTTTCTATAGAGCTGGTTTGTGAATTTTGCTGTTTCCTGTGGTCCTGTTACTAGAATTGAGACTTTTACAAAAATGATTGGTTCAGCACTTTTATTGTATGTATTATCCCAGTTGGTGCCCACAACAGCCCCAGGAAATTTGTACTATTGCTATTCTCATGGTACAGTGAAGGAAACTGAGGCTTGGGGAGGTTGGGTAGCTTGCACATTACTTCTTAGTTACAAGAGGGTGGAACTGAAACTTGGACCCACTTCTTTCTGAATGTTAGTGTGCTATTAACCACCCTCTGATCCCGCCCCTGCAGGAGCAGACCCCGTGTAGTCTGCTGTGTGGACTGTGAGAGGGAACAATGCAGAAGGACTCTGGCCCACTGTAAGTGCATAATGAATGGGAGTGCAGTAGCCCTGAGCTTCTCAGAACCAGAGTTTTTTTCCCTTCTGAAAAGGGGCTCTGAAAGTGGACTGCCAGGGCAGGACTGAGTATAGGATAATAAACATGCAGGCCAGCGTTTGAGCCCCACCTCTGCCACCAACTGGTTGTGTGACTTCAGGCAAGTCATTTAACATCTGGGCTTCATTTTCATTTCCACAGTGACAGGATTGTTCTGTAATGATGACCTTTTAAGTCCCATTCTATGATTGTGGGGGGTTCATTTTCATTTTTTGAAACGTGTCTGGCAGTGATTTCTTAACTCTTTTTTTCAGAGTGCCTTTACATTGGATTGGTTTTGGCTATGCAGCACTGGTTGCTTCTGGTGGGATCATTGGTTATGCAAAAGCCGGTACGGTTTGTAGTTACTTAACCTATTAAGATCTCACATTGTTCCTGGTGAAGAGTGAGTCCCCAGGGTCCCCAAAGTGCAATCTTACTTGAATCAAGTTTGCTTTAGGCCCTCTAGCTTGGGTGCTGGCTTATTGTCAGTCTGGCAATTCCTGTGGAATCTCCTCCTGCAGTGGCTCCTCCTGCACTTGCTTTTGGGTTATCTGGCTGAGTTAAGCCAGGCTTCTTATGAATTACTTGTTTTTGTCTCTTTATCTAAAGATGCTGGGCAGGGGTGGTGGTAGATTGTTATTATCAGCAACTGCCATATATCAGCCTTGACCCCAGTGTGCCTGCCGGCTCTGTGCTCCTCTCTTTAAGTACCAGGAAACCTCTAGTCTCCACATACTCACTTTTTGAAATTCCTCATTAAATTAGGCAGGGATATGTGAGAGAGCCTGCTCATTTCTACCCCTTATCTACATCCCCACCCCAACACACATGCACACATGCACACACACTAGAATTTTTATATTCTTATTCTCCAAATCTTCTTTTAACTCACTGACCCTATTTTCCCCTCCTTTTGAGATTTGCCCGAGGTCCTGTCCGTGGACAGTTACAGTCCCTGGTGAGTTAACCAGGCCTATTTAGGAGCTCTCCTCCTCCTTCCTCCTCTTCTCCTCCTTCCTTCCCCCCCCTTTTTTTTTATATGAGACTCATAAATGCAAAATTGCTGAGATATCACACATTTTCTGATCTGCTATAATACTGTCACTATGTATAAGAGATCTGATAAGTGTGAACACATATAAAAATACAGTATGCGTTGACTGTGTATAGTACATGTGTAAAACGTGCAGCATTCAAACATGAGATGGAATTGATTTCAGGGGTGCAGACAGCAAATACAAAGGCATCATAGTTTTTCTTCTAAAAAATACAACATAAAGGCCATACATGGAGTGCCAATTGCCATAATTTCTTGTTTTTTAAACGGATGCTTTTATAAGCAGTAGTTACCCTTCTTAGGTGGAAGCACCCTCCCTATTAGAGGAGAGAGAAATGGTGTGTTATTACCCTGATTTCTTTGGTAATTTTACCAGAGTTATTTAGCTAATTTCCCAAAACATTTTTATGTTTGAGAACTGTGTTCAGAGTTCCCTTCGCCATTTTCCTTTGTCAGGAAGGGAAGTCTGGTGGATTCTATTAACGAAATAAATGTCTGACTATGTAACACAGGCGTGTGTTTGCTTCCCTCCAGGTAGTGTCCCATCCCTGGCTGCTGGGCTCCTCTTTGGTGGTTTAGCAGGCCTGGGTGCTTATCAGCTCTCTCAGGATCCAAGGAACGTTTGGGTTTTCCTAGGTATGTCAGCTTCACTGTCTTCCCAGTTAACTCTCTGTCCAGAAGACTCTACCAGAGGTTTGGTGGGATGTGTCAGGTTGCTTCTGCCAAGCCCTAGGGAAGTTTTTATGTGGGGGGTTGGGGGGACCTGCTGGTTTCTGCTTATTTTTTATGTACCGAATATGAAAAGGTTTTCATACCTCATGAATTTAGATTTACCCAGTGAAATTAGTATTAAACTTGTATAAAGCAAGTGCATGTCTCTTAACCATTGTGATTACCCACTAAAAACTGCTTGAGCATCACTAAAGCATCACATGTCTAGCTTAAGTTTTCATCAGTATTGCATTTTCCCCATTTTTGAATCATTAGCCCCTTAGCAGTAAGCTAAACGTGTAAGACAAAGGCCTTGCTTTCAAGGAACCTGTACCTTATTAGGGACATAACAAGTGACTCTCTGGGGTTGCTGAAGTGCCCCGTGAGCAGCCCAGATAGAAGTGCAGGGAAGGGAAGATTACTTATTATCAGGGCTGCTTTTGGTACATTTTTTATTGAGCTCCACCCATGTGTCAGACGGTCTGCTAAGATTATGTGTTCCTTGCTGTCTCCACAAACCCACACCATGAGAAAACATGCAGTTCTGGTCCTTACTAGTATGGTGGGGAGGACAAGCATGTTAAGAGTGGTTTGTACAGTTCTGCCTGGGCTGGAAGGGTAGTCAGTGAAAGGTCATTTGAGGTGTGCTGGCAAAGGAGGAGGTGCCCAGCTCTTAGCTCTGCCTAACACCTCCCTCACTAAAGCTCTAGAATGACTTTCCCATTTGTGATCCCACTTCCTCACTCTAGCAAATCACCCTCATTGCCTACCTAAAGAAGAAACAGCAGCCATCACATGGGGGCCCGAACTTCATACCATTGACATCCAAGCCTTCCCTTGTCCTCGTCCTCTTCGCCAAGGCCAGTCCCTTCACTCTGGCTTTGGGTCTTGTCTCCCTTTTTGTCTTGGAGCTTTATACTGTCACCGATGCAATCGCATATTCTACATTTCAGATGGATTCCTCTTGCTGGTGTTCAGATGTGCTCATTGCACCCATAAAAAAAAGGATCTCGTGACCCTACTTCCTTCACTAGTTGCTTCTGTTCTTTCCCTTTAGAAAGTTCTCTAAATAAATTCATTGTACTTCCTGTCTTCGTTTCCATACCTCTCGGACATTTTTGACCCACTTCAGTCTCCATTTTTGTCCCCTTTGTTCGTGGAAATCAGCACCTTTCTCTGACGCTGCCAGTGACCTCTATTTTTCAAAATCTAATGTAGTCCTATTATTTGGCCTGTTATTCACTCTCAGCACACTACACCAATCCATTTTTTTTCACTCTCCTGTTGTTTTTTTTTCCTCATTTTCTTTTGTTGACCCTTTTTTTTTGCGGGGGTGGGGGGTGGGGGTCATTAAGTATTAAACTGCTTAAGACCTGGCTTTTTAAATCTTCTTTATACTTTCTCATTTGACAATGTCATTAAAGCCCAGGCCTTAAATCACCACCAATATACAAATGACAAAAGTTTTTCTCTCCTCCAAGCTTTACTCTTTTACGTGCAGTTGTCTGCTTGAAATCGAGGTGTCCCAAAGCCCGACTTCCTGTCTTCGCACACATTGTCTTCTGGGGTTCTCCATCCCTTCAGGTCTTGATCACACTCTTCCCCTCCCTGTTTCTAACTCATCAGCTAGTCCTGTCAGCACTGCTACCAGACATCCAGACATCCTAAATTGTCTCCTCCTCTATCTCCATGGCCACTATCCTCATCCCAGTCATCCCTCTCTTTTCCTGCTTTTCTGAGGAAGTTTCTTAATTGGTATCCCTGTGTGCTCCAGTGTCCATGCAGTTTGTTTTCTGTGATACAGGTAGAATTCTGTTTTCAGAATGCAACTCAATTGAATGTCCTTTAATGGCTTCTCATTGCTCTTTGAAGACCACAGTCCATAAGATGGCCTTCAAGACTCTGTATGATCTGGCCTCTCTTCCTCGCTAGTCATACCTTGAGTTCTGCACCATACTGACCTTTCCTCCACATGGCCTCTCGGCACGTCCCGCATATATTACTCCCTTTGCTTGGAATGTGCTTCCTTCCCCTTTGGCTTAATAACTGCTGCTTTCAGGTCTCCACTCGGTCCTCACTTCCTCAGCAAGTCCTTTCATGATCTCACTGTTATTAGTATTGCATTAATTGTACCTGTAATACAAGTATACTAAGTTTTTGTGTGCTTCTCACAAATTTGTTTCATCAAACTTGAAGAACTGTAGGACAGAGACCTTTTTGATGTGTTCTCCAGCATCCAGTACAGTGCATGGCATACATAGTAGGCATTTTAACAGATGTTGACTGGAAAGAGCATATAGGGTAAATACTGGGTTGGCCAGAAAGCCTGTTTAGTTTTTTCCATAAAATAAAAGTATGTTGACTATTTCCCAAGTTGGTATAACATTGATTGTTCTCTGTTAATGTCTTGATTTGCTTGCTACCAACTTCAACTGGTGTACCTGACCATGGAGCCTCATCCAGCGAGAAATCTCCAGTGTGAAACTTTGCAAACCACTTTTGATATGTTCAACCAGTGACGGCACCTTCTCCATACACTGCACAAATATTTTTTGTGTTTCAGTTGCATTTTTATCTTTCTTGAAATAATAAAGCATAATATGCTGAAAATGTGTATGAAAATTTTCAGTATTAAAATGGCTGCACAAAAATTCACCAATTTTGATTCTTTGTTTTAAATATAAATGCACACTGGTGTAACAGCTGTCACAATACAATCTAACAGTTGTTTTGAATGAAGTTAAAAGACAACCAACCACTCTAGAGCCATCTTATGGAAAAAACCAAATAAACTTTTTGGCCAACCCAATAGAATTGTCAAGAAAAGGAGGAAAGGAAAACCCAAAATCAGTCTGGAGAAAATTAAGAAATCTATGTCTGAGGAGAGGTAGGTGATAAGGCAGGATCCCACAGGCTGATGGGACCCGGGCTGTGAGGGCCTTGTATTCTAGTATTTGTACTTAAGTCTCATAGGATGTGGGTGGTCATGAAGCTCCCTGAACTTAGGAGGCATGAGATGGGGTATGGCCCTTGAAAGTTGGGTGGGACTTTGGTCACTTCTTTTAGTTCTTCCCAATATAAGATGTAATGAACTTTGCCTCCTTTTCCCATCAGCTACATCTGGAACCTTGGCTGGCATTATGGGAATGAGATTCTACCACTCTGGAAAATTTATGCCTGCGGGCTTAATTGCGGGTGCCAGGTACTTTCTATTCTATTGTGGTTCTTCACCAGTATAGATTTTAATTTAATGCCCATAATAATTTGTGTACCCACAGATATACTTGTTTCAATATACTTGATGCTGGGCGTCAACTAAAATGATTTAATGTATACACAAGTAGGAAAGGCTGCAAAAACAGTAGCTGATGTAATGGGAAAGGGGAATAAGTATGTTCATTGATTCTGAAAACAATTTTTCTCTCACATTTGCTCTTTGGCCCATCATGGCTCCTCCCTGTAGAGGAAGAAGCTTTAGTGCGAAGCATGACCACAGCTTATTCAATGTGGGTTCCACGTTTTTTAGTTGTGTGGGTGCCCTTTATTATTGAAAGTTTTGCTTGAAGGGAGTTTCTATTTTTTTTTTGTGTTTGTTTCCTGGGATAAGCAAAGTTCTTAAAGATTTTTTATTTATTTATTTTTTTTAGAGAGGGAAGGGTGGGGGGAGAGAGAGAGAGAGAGAGAAACAGAAACATCAATGTGCGGTTGCTGGGAGACATGGCCTGCAACCTATGCATGTGCCCTGACTGGGAATCGAACCTGCGATACCTGGTTCGCAGCCCGCGCTCAATCCACTGAGCTACACCAGCCAGGGCTTGAAGGGAGTTTCTATTGATTCCTATTTCTAATTAACTGATTATAAAATTTAAACCAGATTTTTTAAAAACTGTAGTCCTTAAGCATGTAGTCCTTAGACCATAAAGACAGGGGAACTTTTAAAAATCTGTTTTGAGAAATGATTAATTACAAGTCATACTTGGTCATTTGGTCATAGTTATGATGCTGTCAAGCAAAATGATTCATAATGTAGACCGAGTGAGGTCAAGAGCAATAAACTGGGAGGCTGCAGATCTACCATTAGCTACCTCTGTGACCATGGGGAGGCCTTGATCTTTCCAGCCTTCAGTTTCCTCATCTCAGGACTATTGGCAGTAAGATTAGAAACTCTAGCTCACATGTACTGTTTTAAGGCCTCAGCATAAGACTGATCCTTGGCAAGTTTTTTCTTTGGTGCCTTGCAGTGATGGAAGTTCTATCTCTGCTTCCTCTGTCATGGTACCTGCTCACTATGCAATGAGGGACCCACAGAGCCCTAATCCTTTAAGAAAATAGGCAAGTGCCAGTTCTGTTCTTCACCTGATGCTTTTGTGTTGTTTTTTTTTTTTTCTCAACAGCTTGCTGATGGTTGCCAAACTTGGAATTAGTTTGTTCAATAGACCCCATCAGTCATAGTCATGTTCCAGCTTGGACTCTTGAAGAATTTTAAAACTACCACTACTTTTAGTATATTGAGAGAAATAAGTGCAGCATTTTCACATAATGCAGACATTTTACTTAAAAAAACATTGAACTTTGCAGAGAAAAGTACCAGCCATTGTTATTACAACCCTAAAGAGATGGGTAGCATATAACATGAGAGTTTATAATACCCTCATAGAATTTGATTCTTGTATGTTGACGTTATTTCTTCTCTCTGTACTTTTACATAAAGTCTCAAGGGGTAAAAGGTGTCAACATTGGGGGCCCTGAAACTCCCCATGCCTTGTTTAGAAGAACATTGTGAAAAAAAAATCTCTGAGATTTGGGTATCTGTTCTTTTGCTCATCTTAGAGCACAGACCTACTTTGAAATTATGTAAAGGAAATATTAGTGGAAATAAAGTTTAGTATAAGTAGTATTTTCTATGGTGTCTTTGTTGCCAGAGCTGTCTGGAACATAGAACGAAATGTGAATATTAGTAAAATAGAGGGAAATGAAAGTTTCTAAAATATTTTATTTAGGCATTACCCATTTCAAAAAATTTAAGGACCAAGAGAAGTTATTCGTTGTATATTGCATCAAAGCTGGTTTTGAAAAGACCTGTAGTGAGAATTTCTAAGATTAGGACTGTGTAATAAAAAAAATGAATTTTGGTTAACTAGTTAATCCGTAAATGTGAACTAAAAGACCTATCTGGAACTTGAATTACTAGGTGGGTCTCTACTTTAGACACATTAACCAGAATACTGACATTTTCAGTTCACTGAATGGATACTGGCACATTTTTCACTTCACTTTGTTTTTATCAGCATTAAGAATTAACTCATTCTGGACTCTTTAGTTTCCCTCTCTTTAAAAAGAAGGGGATATTTGCTACTTACTTTCAACTTAACTGGTATTGGTTGGATTTAGAAAGGAGTCATAACCCTGGCTGATGTGGCTCAGTGGATTGAGAGCCGGCCTGTGAACCAGAAGGTCATTGGTTTGATTCCCAGTCAAGGCACATGCCTGGGTTGCGGGCCAGCTTCACAGTTTGGGGCATGCAAGAGGCAACCACACATTGATATTTCTCTCCCTTTTTCTCCCTCCCTTCCCCTCTAAAAAAATAAATAAAATCTTAAAAAAATATAACTACTTTTATTTATTTTTTGCACTAAAGTTTATTGTGAAAGTAAATGAAACATACATTATGGCTAATGGTGACAAAAGCAATCTGGTAGGTTAAGGCAAGTTTTAATGCAGATGAATTTAGAAAACACGCAATGATGTAATTTTGTTTAAATGTAGATTATGAAAAAATATAAAATCGCATCAATAATTTAATAAAAGTAGTTTCAAAGCCTGCACTATGGGAGAAAAAGGGCTCATGATCTTGATGCCAGCATTAAGACAGATGGAAGCAGCACTGTGCTAAATGAAAGGAAAAATTCAGTATTTACAGAATGGCAACATTAACATTTAATAACATCTGATTGTAGTTACTGGTGGACTAAAAGCCTTTTGCTAGAAACGAGAGAAAAATGTACCATCATTATCATGCTATTAAAAAAATTTTTCAGAGCAGAAGTCGAAAACCAAGGAGGTCTGTGATAAAGTAACCTTAAAACACCACTGTAAGGACCACTTAAAAGGCGATTCCCTCAGGGGATATTAGGTTACTGAGTGTGTAAACATGTGAGCTGTACAATACCAAATAGCAACCAGTTCATTTATAGTACATACACAAGATCGGCATGGTCTTTTATGATGTACTACTGTTCGTAACGATTTAAACACTCCTTACCATGCATAACTTCAAATATATAACATCTTTATCCTGAGATACAGGATATGTTTATGAATTATAAGACCTATAACAATGAAAGTCACACCTTCCTCATCAGTCAAGTATATATATATATGTTTTAAATGCAATGACCTTATTCAGATTTCATTTTCTGAACTGACCATGTCAGTTTTTCAAACTCTTTAAAATAATGCCATTCTACTATGATAAAATATGTTTTTGTAAAAATTCAGAAATGTAGTAACATTTAATGAATGTGACCATGTAAAATATTTGTAAGGAGGTGCCAAATGACTTAGCAGTTTTTTCCAGTGTTGTATTAAAAAAAGGTTGCATTCAATTTGACATTGATCTTATTTAAAAAATGTTCTCATACTAATTCATCTCAAGTTTCTATTAATGGTCCTTTTGGAAAATACCATATATAACCTGCAAATTTGTTACCATAATAATTAGTGGAAGAAAATGTATTCTCTGCACAGATGAACATTTTCTAAGATTAATCTGTCACCCAGCATTGATTTTACAAAAGCCTGCATTATAAAATATACATAAAAGCAAATATCTTAAATATGATTTTAATACATTATCACCTTTGTAGCTGATTTCATCACTGTCTCCAATTTACTGTGCTGTTACATATGTGAAGAACCATCAGTATCCCTTTTCTGATTGGCTTAAAAATCCTGAATAAAACAGGCCAGTCTGTGACTTTTTTAGGCATTTCAGTAGAATATCATCTATGGAGAATATCTCCACAGAAACTCATGACTATAGAACAAAATCTAAAACAGATTAGGGTAGATTAGAGTTAATGCCAATTAAAAATTTTTATCTTTAAAAAAAGGAGCTAATTTTCAACATTTAAAAGGATACTCTAACAACTGTAAACTTTGTTAGAAGGCTGTGGCAGAGCTCCATGCTGTTAGGTTTTCAGCTTGTAAATAATACAAACATCAGCAGTAAAACTACTTAAAAAAAAAAAAAAAAAGCCCTAGTTCTCTCCTCCTCATTTTACATGACATGTCTGCCAAGGCTCATTCTTGTAGTGTGACGCCCAGAGCTCTGCACACGGGCTGTGACCAGAGCACTGTGTTCTCAGCTATGCATTTCTGTTAATGCAGCCAGGATCTAAGGAAGATTTTTGGACCACTCCCTACAGCAGTGACTCATTGAGCTTTTTGTCTGCTGCGACTGCAGTTCTTTTTTACATACTGCCGTTAATAACTAATAGATCGTGAATAGATGTGACGTCACATACGTGGACACGCCTAAAATAAAAAACTGTTCCATAGTTCCTGGCATAGTCAGTGACTGACTTTTATCATATAATTATGCCAGATTCATGGTTTAAATAACAAAGACACATTTACAGTTTGTTGATCTGTGATTTGATTTCAAGCCTTGGCGAATTGCATTATGATCTTTTAGACATTAGCCCTGTATAGTCTTAAGGACCGTGGACAAAGAGAATCAAGTAGGCAGAACATTTCATTATATTCTTGATATTTAAAAAATTGACTTAGGGAAATGTGTGAGAAAACCAATTGGTGTAGTTAGAGAGTATTACAAAGGTCGGAACACCCACAGGTGGCTGGGGTGTCCTGAGCAGGGAGGAGCTGTCTGTACAGTGTACATTTGCAGAGCTAACCTTTGCCATTATGCTTGTTTTCCTAAGCCCTGGGTTGTGTGAGGGCTAGGCAGAAGTGAGCATCATTATGACTTGTTATCCACAAACGTTTTAATCATGAATTGTAAGGGCTGAGGCATGGCAAAAGATTTTTCTAAATAAAAAAATAATACTCATTCTACATTCACCAGACTTATTTTGGGGTCTAAGCTAGTGCTTGGGTAGTTGTCACGGTTGCTAATTAAAATATTATAGTTACATGTATTTTATAATCCTTGTCAATATTTTACATCCTCCAAACTCAGATACACGCATGGATATGTGACATGTCCGTACATTTGCATGCATACACAAATACTTGGTAGCTGACAATTAAAGGCGCTTATCTTATGATGGTGTAACCACAGACCATCTAAAACTACCATCCTTCCAGGCTTCTATAGATGTGATTTTGAGTCACAATGGTGGTGCTGATTTTTCATCTGTCTGTAACGTTTCCAAAGGGCACCAATTTTGGCGTTTATTTCTAGGGGAGGGGCTCCAACATTAGACAAAGCTCCCTGAAGGTGGGAATTAGTTTAGGTCTAAAGTGCACCACCAGTGGTCAGCTCTGACAGTTCCAAGGCCGCCCACAGATGGGGTGGGCGGAGTCTTCATTGCCAGGCAGCCCTGCCAGTGCCCTCGCCAAGTCCCTCCTTTCTTTCTCAGCAGTTTCCTGAGTATTCACTGTCCTAAGTTTGTGACAGGTCCTGGAAGAAAAAGAGCAAACCATAGCTTGCCCTCATGGAATGTAGTGGAGAAGACTGACATCTAAACAAAGACAACACAGAAATAAATGCACAACAGAAGATATACATTACCAGGAAGACACAAAAAAGTTGTTGTTTCTGTTTAGGGCAGCACTTTTCAACCTTTTTCATCTCATGGCATACAAACTAATTACTAAAGTCCTGTGGTACACAAAAAAAATGAATTCAAATCATTTTTACATATTACAAAATAGTAATTATTTTGATTTTTTAAAAAGCCATGTTTTGATTAAAAAAAATTCTTAGTGTTCCAGCTACACAAAAATAGGCAATAAACTGAATTTGGCTCACTGACCATAGTTTGCCATCCCCTGACCTAAGCTAAAATATCTACTTGTTTTAACTATTTTGTTGAGTTATTGAGCACCTTTTCATTTATTAACCAGTGATAATATATTTTTTTGTGTGAGCTGCCTGTTCATATATTTATCCATTTTTGGTTTTTGTTTTTCATATTGGTCTGTGATTGTATAATAAAGATATTATACTTTGTTTTATATATTCACAATAAAATATTTTCTGTCATTTGACTTTATGGTAATTTTTGTCATGCAGAAATTAAAATTTTGTATAGAATCAAATTTATCCCATTTTCTTTATGGTTTTCAGATTTTGTGTCTTCCTTAGGAAAGCATTCTGCATTTTAAGAGTGTAAAAATTCCCATTTTCTTTCAATACTTTTACAGTTTCATTTCTTAGCTTTCTATTTTTATTGCCTTTAGAATTTATTTTTGTGGGAATTCTGCAAATTAGGGATATGACGGGATTATTTTCTCAAAAAAAAAAAAAGGCCATTGCCCTTAGTATTGTTTGTTGAATGATGTATCCTTTATTCATTGCTTTGGAATGCCACCTGAACCATGTACTAAGTTTCCACATTTGGGACTGATTCTGGGTTTTCTAGTCTCTTCCATAAATCTACTTACCTCCTGGCTCAGTGCCAAATTGTACAGGTCACTGTATAGTAGAACTGGATTTTTATATTTGGTAGGGCAAGTGTGTCATTGTTACTTTTCATAATTTTCATTACATATTTTTCTAGATAAATCTAAAATTAAGCCTTTTAATTTTAAATTTTACATGGGATTTTGACTATAGATAAATTTAGGAGGAATTCAGTTATAAAATATTTATTCTTTAACCCAGGAAAATTGCATGTGCCATCATTTAATTTAGTTTTTTTTCTTTAATATCTTAAAGCATTATTTTAGAGCTTTATTCATGTAGTGCTTTGCATTTCTATTAAAATTATTTTAGGGTATTTTGTAGTTTTGTTATTATGAATGGGAACTTTTTCATATGTATTTTAAATTAGGTATCAGTCTGAACAAAATGAATTTCTGTCATTTATGTAAATGCTTCTGTTGATTCACTCAAGCATATTACCTGCCATAGGTATTTGTCAGCTGCCTTTTATCTAGTCCTATGGCTTAATGTTAAAATTAGAAATAATAAGCTGCTGCTATCACTGACAAGATTCAACGCTGTTCTAAAGACAATAGACAAAGCAATACAATAACAAATAAATGAGGCATAATTTGATAGTGCACAGGAAAGAAATTAAACATTTAAAGTAGTTAATACAATTATCTAGGAAATTCAAGAAAAGCAACTAAAAACCTCTTAGAACTAATGACAAAGTTCTATAAAGCAGCAAGAAAGTTCAATACCAGAAACTAATAGCCTTCTATTAACAGATACAATCATTCTCTTCCATACCATTTTTAATACCCAAGTCCAAGTGTCGCCATCTTTTAATCTTCTCATTGGACTCCTTGTTTTCATGCTTTGACCCAATAATTCATTCTCTACCCAGCAGTCACAGGCATATTTCAAGTATAATTAGATTCCTAGATGTAACATCATTCAGTCATCTCTTACTACATTTAGATCCCTCCTTTAGTCTCCAACACCCTGTTCTTTCTCTCAGTAGCACTCATCATAATTTGCAAATACAACTGAAGATTGAACAATACAGGTTTGAACTGCGTTAAGTCCACTTGTATGTGAATTTTTTCCAATAATTAAAAAAAAATTTTTTTTAAAGGACCAAACTCTTTTTTTTTTTTAAGATTTTATTTATTTATTTTTAGAGAGGGAAGGGAGAGGGAGAGAGAGAGAGAAACATCAATGTGCGGTTGCTGGGGGACATGGCCTGCAACCTAGGCATGTGCCCTGGCTGGGAATCGAACCTGCGATGCCTGGTTCGCAGCCCGCGCTCAATCCACTGAGCTGCGCCAGCCAGGGCTTAATTCTTTATTTTATTGATTATGCTATTACAGTTGGCCCATTTTCCCCCTTCACTCCCCACCACCCTGCCCATCCCCTCCCACCCTCATTCCCCACTTTAGTTCATGTCCATGGGTCATAAGTTCTTTAGTGTCTACATGTCCCATACTATTCTTGCCCTTCCCCTGTCTATTTTCTACCTACTGTCTATGCTACTTATTCTCTATATCTTTCCCCCCTCCCTCCTCCTCCCACTTCCCTGTTGCTAACCCTTCATTTGATGACTTTTTTTTACTGTTCATATTTTTAATCTTCTTTTTCTTAGGTAAGTCCCTTTAACATTTCATATAATAAGGGCTTGGTGATGATGAACTCTTTTAACTTGGCCTTGTCTGAGAAGCACTTTATCTGCCCTTCTATTCTAAATGAAAGCTTTGCTGGATAGAGCAATCTGGGATGTAGGTCCTTGCTTTTCATGACTGGGAATACTTCTTTCCAGCCCCTTCTTGCCTGTAAGGTCTCTTTTGAGAAATCAGCTGACAGTCTGATAGGAACTCCTTTGTAGGTTACTGTCTCCTTGTCTCTTGCTGCTTCTAGGATTCTCTCCTTCATTTTTACCTTGGCTAATGTAATTATGATGTGCCTTGGCGTGTTCCTCCTTGGGTCCAACCTCTTTGGGACTCTCTGAGCTTCCTGGACTTCCTGGAAGTCTATTTCCCTTGCCAGATTGGGGAAGTTCTCCTTTATTA